>OOFC01043115.1:0-38071 GCA_900323345.1 Pseudochromis fuscus
TTTGTTACTATGTATCAATATGTTTGTTACTATGTATCAATGTGTTTGTTATTATGTATCAATGTGTTTGTTACTATGTATCAATGTGTTTGTTACTATGTATCAATGTGTTTGTTACTATCTATTAATGTGTTTGTTACTATGTATCAATGTGTTTGTTATTATCTATTAATGTGTTTGTTACTATGTATCAATGTGTTTGTTACTATGTATCAATGTGTTTGTTACTATGTATCAATGTGTTTGTTATTATGTATCAATGTGTTTGTTACTATGTATCAATGTGTTTGTTACTATGTATCAATGTGTTTGTTATTATCTATTAATGTGTTTGTTACTATGTATCAATGTGTTTGTTACTATGTATCAATGTGTTTGTTACTATGTATCAATGTGTTTGTTACTATGTATCAATGTGTTTGTTACTATGTATCAATGTGTTTGTTATTATCTATTAATGTGTTTGTTATTATGTATCAATGTGTTTGTTACTATGTATCAATGTGTTTGTTACTATGTATTAATGTGTTTGTTATTATGTATCAACCCCGTCACACCTGTCTACCATTCACTTTCACATATTCAGATATAAATGAATGTGCAGCAAACATGAACCTGAAGAAACAAAGTCACATTCAATCAAAAATGATGGAGAATGAAATAAAAATGAAAAACCGACACTTTTGTTTCACTTCATCTGACACCAGGGGGATGACGACAGGAGGTTCGACTAACTCCTGAATCTTCTCTGAGATGTTTCAATCAACTCTGAGTTCGTACACCTTAAGTTAACGATGGAAACCATCTTCAATGGATATGATGAGTCACCACGGCAACCAACAGAAACTATCAGAGGTTAGAGGTTCATGCTGCTGCTGTCCAACAGGAGACAGTTGAAGGATAAAATGCAAACATCTGCAGCAGGAGACAGAACCAGGGACCGTATCTCTGCATCAGTTCAAATGTAGAATCTGATCATTCAGCATCACTTTCTTTAACACTACAGGTGACGGAGGAGGAACAAATCTTACTTCAAGCTGCTGGAAAGATCAAAATACATCAGGCAAATATTTGAGTTTTATTTCAGTAGTATTATGTTGTCAAAGTTAAGATGAAACCTCCCGTCTGTAAAAAACAAAAGGCAACACAGAGAGTTCACTTGTATTTTAGAGAGCGTCCTCGGAGTGTACAATCAGAGGTGTTCAGGTCACTGCTGGTGTGACCATGGAGATGAGGAGAACACTGGTAAGACTGGAAAGCCAACACTTCAATATGGAAAACTCTGTCATATGATCATATTGTGATTGTTTGGTTCCACAAATAAATTGAAAAATTGAAAAACATGAAAGTAAGAAAACGTACTGAACAACATGGTCAACAGGTGAAAACAGATCGGGCTCTAAAATCATCTCCCGACGTAAAGCTGAGAACTCATTCAGACCAACATGGAAATGAAGACTCAGAATGAGGGAGGAGCTACATCTGTCACCATGGTAACCAGGAGGCAGGAGGAACTCCAGCAGGTTAGGCTCACCATGGTACCACGGTAACTGACTCAGACTTAATCCTCTTTCTGGAAACCAACAACTCTGAGTTTCCCTCATTTCAGGTTAAAGTTTCCACTAAAACCCACTTTCTGTAATACCAGGTCTCATGGTGGTCCACAGGGAGGGGGCGGGGTTTAGTGTTGCTGGATAGCAGCGAGGCTGTAACCATGGCGATGGTAAAAAACCAAAGGGTAAAGTGCAGCAGATGCGTACTGTTGATAAACCAGCCGACTGTCACTTTTTCTTTCTTCTGACACAAGTCTGATTTGGACGCCATCGTTTGTTTACATTCTTGTTTCAGGAAGATGGTCCCTAACTCCTCCCCCTTTCATTATGACATCACAACAGTGGAGTGATTGGTCATTGGTTAAACTGTAGTTCGTCATGTCACAGCGCTCAGCTGCACAGGCTGCACTTTGCATCTAATCGACTGATTAATTGACTGATTGATTCATTGATTGATGAGAGAGAACTCCTGCAGTCAGATGCTGACACATCAGGCTACAATACAATTCCCCCCACACTCAGGAACACTGAGTTTTTAATGGAGTTGAATAAAAATTATTTTCTTACTAAAACTGAACTTTGTTCCAAGTGTCAGGTGTTTTTACAGCCCTGAGTTCTGCCTGCAGGTCAGCCAATCAGAGAGCAGAGCATGGACACAGGGCCTAAATAAATTGGGTTAATCCCTCTCCTCTTGTTTTATACTGCACTGTGATTGGCTGCACACAAGCTGTGATGTCACCAACAGCCTGCACGCAGGTACGTGCAGGTGTCACACATCTGCACAGTTCTTCTTCTGTGGTTTTTCTGTGTACTGTAAATACTCGAGGAGGCAGTTTGATGAAACAAACAAACAAACAAACAAACTCCCACTGAAAATGAAATAAGTGATAATAAATGAGTCCGGAGGCACAAGATGGAGGACCTGGCCCAGCTGGTCTTCTTCTTCTGTGGTGCAGATCTGTGTTAAAACGTGTCACGGGTGAAAGAATGTGGAGGAAACCTGCACAGCGAGCTTCATATGAAACAAACTCCCAGCAAATAACCCGAGCATCAGCTCCACTCCTCCTCCCGTCAGGAGGCAGAAATGCAGGACTTCAGGACTTTTAGTTGTAACGCACGAGACACTTTTCCACAGTTTACACACAATCATGAAGCGACACGAGCTTATCTCTCATTTAGCCACAAAATGAAAAATTCAGCAGCAGCTCTTTTTTATCCGGATACACTTTAGTCTCAGGAATAAAAGTGTTTTGTTTGTTTGTTTGTTTTTCGTTAAAGGTGTAGTTTTCACAGGTAATCAGTCCGCAGCAGCTGAACTACAGCAGTGGGAGTCCTGCGCTCCGGCTCTCCTCCTCCTCCTCCTCCTCCTTCATTAACGGATCCTCATTAGCAGCTAATTAAAACACACACCTGCCACAGATCAATCAGCAGCACGCGACACCATCACACAGCACACAGCAGGACAGGTGAGGGCTTCTTACCTGGAGGTCTCGCGCTCTGTCCGGAGCTTCACGCGCTTTTCATGTCACAGACGGAAAACTGAAAGTTTAGCGGCGAAACTGCAGCTGCACACACACACACACACACACACACATACACACACACACACACACACACACACTCCCTCTATGTCTCCCTCCCTCTCACATACTCACACACAGGCCATATGACTGAGTCAAACTCAGTTTTTAGTTTGTAGCCGAGTTGAGATAAGGCTTTCTGGGAAACGTAGCCTGGTTAGACAGCATTCCATTTAGAAATAACCATGTGTGCTCAGCCGCTGGGACTTTCGTTAACACCCTGAGAACTTGGAAATACAAAGTCAGCTTTGTAAGGTAGGCATGTTTTTGTTATTTTAAAGTTTATAATGGATTGTGATATAGGAGAACTGGTTAAGTTTAAGAGTGAGAATCTGTGTGTATGTGTTTTGTGTAGATATCCCTGATGGCCATGTCTGCCCCTCGGTCGTCAGTGTTTACATTTGAGTCTACAGTGCATTCCTCCCATGTGCTGCGCTGCCTGGACGAACAGCGTCGCCGGGACACGTTGTGTGATGTTACGGTGGTGGTGGAGGGTCAGAGCTTCAGAGCCCACCGCTCAGTACTCGCTTCCTGTAGTGAGTACTTCACACACAGGATCTCTTCCCTCACGGCGAGCGGAGCGGTTATCACTCTGCCAGAAGAGGTGAGATGTCACCTCAGGATGCCATACTGAAAGAAAATGTTGACACACAAGCTGTGCTGCCTCACAACAACAAATGTGTTTAAAAGTGAAGTGAAAAAAGCAAAGTAAAGTCTTATTTCCTTAGTGTTGGTGATACATAGGTTGGGGAATTTTCATAACCTGCCACCTTGAAACAACATGCCTGCTGTCTGTAGGGACAACCAACTAGAACCAATTATAAACAAAATTAAAAAAGTATTCAATTAAAAAATATTTTACAAACTGCAAAACAGTAGAAACAGAGTCTTCATGCTCATGTGATTTGGTTGCTGATGTAGTTGTGTCCTCAGTTTTATTTCCCAAAATATTTGTGGTGAAAGCACAGCAAGTCATTTCACATATGTGCCTAAAGAACATATAAGATGAATGTAGATTGCTCTCATTGTCATCTTAAGGAAGCTACAATCAAAAGGAAAATACTCATATATGTTGTTTCTATTTTACAGGTGACAGTTGCAGGCTTTGAACCCTTGCTGGAGTTTGCCTACACATCCAAACTGCTCTTTGGAAAAGACGATGTCTTAGAAATACGAAACTCGGCGTCTGTCCTCGGTTTCAGGGACCTAGACGAAGCATGCTTTGATTTCCTCCTCCCTAAGTTTTCCTCCAGTAGCAAGAGCTCTGCTCCTTTTCTGAGGAAGACCTGTTGTAAGAAGAAATGCAAGAGGCGACTATCAGTGGAAAACTGTGGCACAGACTCTGACGACATGTTGTTGGATGTGAAAGAAGTAAAACCAGTTGCTGACTCACCATCTCAGCAGGAAGTGGTTTTGCACTGTAACAAATCAGTGAACAACAAAATGGGAAGTCAGAACAGTACAGACACTCTTGTACCTGTAGTTGAAGGAGCAAATGACCATTTTATGCAGTGTCCAAAGTATCGCAAGTTCCAGCTCGCCTGTGGAAAGGAGACTTGTGTCACAGAGAAAAGTTTAACCAATCCACTCATAGAAACCAAAGAGGACTGTGTCTTCTCCTGCTTGCCTTTCCCCAGCGGTGCTAACAATCACAATGAGTTCCCTGGAAATTCAAATGCCCACAAGCAGAACAAAAGCAGGACTGATGAGTTGTGGAAAACTGAGACAGATGACATAAAAATAAAGAAAGGCATTTGTGGAGGGGAAGTTGATACGATTAATAAAGATGCAAGTGGTACAGAAGAAAAATGGGACAAGAAGGACGGAGGGAATAATGTTATGGAGGAAGAGCTGGTGCATACTGCTGGAATCAGCTCTTCAGACAAATCCAATGTCAAGGCAACTTCCACAGAGCCAAGTACAGGGCAGGGTGGGAGATCATCAGGGTTAATATTGCACCATTGTCCTCTAAGGGTCTCAAATGGAGGCCCTGCCATCAGTAGGTCACTGGGGCAGGAGAGGATTGTCACGGACATCAAAGACGACAAGGAAGCAATGGACTGTGCTGGACAAGGGCCACTCTTTATTCATGAAAAGACAGAGGAGCAGGTAGAAGCTGCCCAGGAAAAGGCAGGTAGTGCCTGGCAGGAAGGACCGAGCCTGCCAGTAAATAATACCACAGAAAGAAGCCTCCTGGAGAAGGAAGTGGCCGAGCACCTGGCCATGAAGATGGGGTCGGACACCTCTCAGCTGAGCTTCCAGGACCCTGAGGCAGGACACTCTGCAGATACAGGGAGCGGATGGGTCCAGAGCACGTCTTTAGAGTGCCTGAAGCTTTACTCCAACTTCAGCTCCACAAGAACCGGCTGTCCTTTTTTCCAGGATCTGCACCAAAGTAAATGTTCGTGGAAGGGAGCGGTGCTGTCTGAGTGCGAGGGGGCATCTCAGTCAGGTGTGTCATCCCTAAACTCAGGCGAGGATGGAGACTCAGAGACAGAAACAGAAGGAGACAGCGAGTCCTACACAAGAGAGAGAGCCAGACAGGTGAGCAGGAAATCATATCTGCTAATACTCTGTCTGTGAAGTTCATAATGTTCTGAAAGGATGTGTCAAGAAGTGTCGTCAACACCCTACCTGTATATTATCTCACTATGTTTATTTTAGATAAGAGTTTTAGATGCCATTTTGTCATATACGAGTGATCTTTGCATCAATGTAACACAAAGTAGATCTGCTGCCAAGTTAATGATTCACCCAGTGGAGGTGATATGTGTGCACGAGTGTGTGTTGTGACCATGTGTCTTCCAAACTGGTTCAGAGTCCACTCGAGCTGAAATTCACAGCTCAGCCTGTTTAGTTAGTGATGACTATAAGGTCAAACAGCAGGTTTGAGAAATCCGTCATGTTATTGTCCAGGCTGCACAATCGGACTGGATACAAGTACAAATGTTGTGTTGCAGTGAGTGTGTTGACAGAGCTAAGGTCACAGCAGAGCATTTCAAGAGCATTTGTTTTATTTACCCCAGATAAAGCACTACACACGACTTATACTGATCCAATAAACTGGTGAGTGTACATTTCCTGCCACACTTTAGCAGCAGCAGGTTTTTAGAGTTAACAATTAACAGCTTGGTAAAAATATAACTTAACTCCATACTCCATTTTAACTTGGGGTGGTCTGTTTGTCCATTTAAAGCAGGATCCACATGGATTTTCTTTTATTCAAGTCATTAAATTTCCATTAAAAGACAGAAACACACACAAGTGTTTAATTTAGACAAGCAATCAAACTTTTCCCTACAGGTTTGATTCTCTCAGGCAGGTGTATGTGTGCTATACATACAGGTTATTTAAGGGTCTCTAGGTTGTTTTTATCTAGAGTACACACAGTCACAGTCCCACGTCATCTAGAGCTTGATGTTACATTATAAACAAATGTCGTTAAGGAAGTACACACCTTGTTGCTGTCATGTAATCTATTTGTAAAATTTATTGTTGGGGCTTTGTCAGGTGCAGTTGCCGTTCTCTGTCGACTGGATCGTGGATCTGAGCCGAAACGACTTCCAACAGCTGCTGAAGCAACAGGACTTCACACGTGAACAGCTGGAGTTTGTCCACGATATGAGGCGGCGCAGCAAAAACCGCCTGGCAGCTCAGCGTTGCCGCAAGAGAAAACTAGACTGCATTTACAATCTGGAATGTGAAATTGCCAAGCTGGTGAGTCTTTATTTTTTTATACATCAGTATTTTTCTTATCAAGCCACTTGTTGTTCACAGTTGTGCTAAGCAGTGTTTCTGTGCATGTTTACAGAGGACGGAAAGAGAGAAACTGATGATGGAGAAGAGCCAGCTGAGTCAGCTGAAGATGAAGACGTCTCACACCGTCTCCGCTTTATGCCAGAGGGTCTGCAACGAAGCAAATCTGCAGCCGGACCAGCTGCAGGTGTTGACCAAATACACCTCGCCAGACTGCCCTCTGTCGTCTTTCTTTCCTCACATAGACGCACTTCTTTCACGGGATGGGTCGCCACTCCAGCCCCTCCTGGCCTCTTCTGTGGGCCTCGATAAGTGTGCAGCACCCGAGGAGGCTCCGTCCAGCTCGAGCAGGGACACTGTCACAGAACAACTTTAGATAGAGGCACACATGCAACACAACCCCACAGGGTGCTGCCTGAGGTTATGATGCCAAACTGATTGTTAAACTGTACCCATGACTATGTGGCCTGAGTACAGGCTGCAATGTAAAGCAGAGGCACACTTGTAGATTCCTTGTAGAAAGCATTTTATACAGTTTGATATGATACAGTTCTCAGGTGTGAACAAGACAATGAAACATACATTACCTCTTACATATAGTGTTGGATCTGCCCCCTCACACAGAGAGCAGCACACCACAGCATTTTGCACCGAAACCACACAGCTCAACAAAAAAAAGGACTTGCCATAGTGTGCCATGTTTACCTTTTGGTCTCATGTCTAGCTCCAGTGTTTCTGGCTGTCATTGTGGTTTTCTCCTCTCAGCTGACCACAGTGACACAGCTCTTTCATGCTGCACACAACTCTCTTTGTTTTCATTCCTAAAAACAGGACCTAACAAATTTTACTTAACTGAGTTCATAAAGTCAAAATACTAAAAGTTCTGCCTGAATACACTGCACTTTAGTAAAGTTTGAATACATTAACAAAGTACATTTAGGAGAAAAGCTGCCCCACAGTTTGTAATGAACAAACCCACATTATGGCACTGGATGGAAATATTCTGCATTACCCACAACCTGATTATCTTCAATACTTTTATCTAAATTAGTGTCAAAGGTCACGTGAACTTGACATTAATAATTCATTGATGAACACAGTACAAGCACATTTATGTTTCTATATTGTGTCTCCTGCACAGTTATTCCTGTTCACTTTGTACATTCCTTGTATTACTCTATTTTCTGCAACTTTTACCTTTTTTTTTAAACTGCTTGTTATTGTAAATGTTTGAGACTCAGGACTTTTCACAGAAAACCACAAATGCATACTTCCTACATCCTCATGATCAGTTTATTATATATTCATTTATTTATAGAATTGTTTTCACTCATACTAATCAGCCCATTACAGATGGTCTTTAAATGATGTGTGTAAAATATGAAATTGATGATACTGTAAACACAGGCACCGGGTATATATTGATTTTATGAGAAAATGCTGAGTAACCACACTGTAATTTTAACGACAGTTTGCTTTGAGGGTGTTAAGCTGTCTGCTGATGGTTAATGACACAAGAATGTTATTTTCTTCCACCAAGCCGACTGCAGGCTGCACATTCCTTCAAAGCAACGCATGATAACACTGGTGCTTATTCGCCCTCTAGTGGCAGTGCATGCACAAGCAATCTGCTGACAGCTGTACAGATGTGTACTGTAGTGCACACTCCACAAATAGCTTCTCCCCGCTGTGTTTTTGTTTGTAATGCTCCAAAATGACTGTATCTGTTTATGATCTTGTCCCTGGATTTCTGCATTATTAGGTTAAATGTGAAAAACTATAATTGAATATTAAACCAAACTATCAAGCGTAAAATGCTCCAAACACTAAAATACGCTTACTCTTCATCACCCACCACTTGTGAAGACATTGTTAGTGCAATGCAGTGGTATTGAAAAACCATCAGTAATGTTAATGAGATGTAAAACCTGTCAGTGTTGTCTGTGACTGATGAATAGCTCATGAGGTCTTCAGAGGACTCATCTTTCAACCTGGACAGATAAATTAATGATTTAATACTGTGCTTCATCTTTCATGTTTCTCCCTCCTGAATCTTAGTCACTCTCTCCCACTCAGTCTCACCTTTGCTTTCTAAGTTTCTCTTTGTTTGCTCTCTTTCGCCACTGCTCCTCTTTCCATTTGTCTCCGTCGAGGCTAAATTAATCAGCAGAGCTCCTTATTTCATCTCTCAATTTTCTTTTCATGTGAGGAAATGTAACATAATACTCTCCAGATTACTACAAAGTTAGATTTGTTAGTAATCTTGGTGATTGTGGCAAACTTTTATCACCATGAGAGGAGTGAGGACAGGTCCTGGGGCACAAAGGTCAAGCAGGTCGACTCAGCTTAATAGACTGGGTGGGAACCGAGAGTTGATGATTACCCGGAGCTTAAAGATGAGAAAATCACCCTGATGGAGGAGGTCCTTGCCTGGGAAAGTCTGTGTTGGAGTTCACACGATGTGATTAAGTTTAAAATCCAGTCATTCTCGAGTGGCTGCACTTCACTTGTGTGTTTATGCATGTACATCTGGCAGTGTGTTTTTTTCTGTAGCAATCCTTGGAAACACAAAATATGAGTCATTTCTAGGAATATGAGACATTATTAGGCCATAGATGTTTGTAAGTATGTTCAAAAATACAGTTTATTAAATTAATAGCAACATAAGATCACTGTTTTCCTCCTGCATCTACATTTTTTTTCTATGAAGTTAAGTAAATAAAATGCCTGCAGTGTGACTAATTTGACAACAGATGGCTCCACATGAACGTTTTCTGACAGTGAGAGGAGGGAGAAAGACACTTGATCAAATCAATAGTGTCATCTAAGTACTGGATTATATAACTCGCCACAAGACTCCTGTTGGTCTCCATGTGATTAAGCTGGCTGAATGTGTTCTGATCTAATAGATAGTTATCTCTTGGAGTCTGTCTGAATCCAGTATATTTTCAAAGGTTGTTGAGGTGTCCTCTTTGATGCGTCTGCCTCTATTTACCTGCATGAACTGCTGATGAGTCACTGTTAACCTTTTGTTGCTGTAAGATTTAAGTATTGCATCTCCTCCATCACATTTTCTTCTCTTACCAACTGCTTCTCCCTCTCGCTCGCTCTCCCCCTCTCTGTCTGTCTGTAGGTGGTTCTCTGGCAGAGCTCGGGAACCACAGAGAGCATGATATGTTGGGCTCATAATCCCACTAATGAATGGTTAAATCGGTGCCAGCTGTCATCATCAAATTTGTTAATAGACCAAAACTTTGAGAATTTGTTCCAAAAAAAAAAAAAATCCAAAAGTTACATTTCATTGTTTTGTTTTTAATATAATTTTTTGATTTGTAATTAAATTGCTAAATCACTCACATAGAAAGTGAGATTTTCTCTTAAACAAGATGCTTAATTAAAAAAACCAAACAAATCTTGATGAATCTTTAGATCATTCAGTGATTGTTGGTATTGATGTCCTGACGAAGGCTAAAAGCAGATGAACCAAATCTAATCCCTCAGGCAGAGAATAAGCCACAAAGTCATGTGACAACCTAATGAGAACCTGAGAGTCCTGGATCAGCCCGAATGAATGGACACACACACACACACACACACACACACACACACACACACCTATACTCGTAAAAATTTAGATTGATTCACTGTTTCTTATAAGTTTGCATCAGTGTCTTACAAAAACAGCAAACACAGGATATGTGTGAAATTGGTTAATTTATTTGACTATTTTACAATAAATAAGAAACAAGTGGTATAGTCAGCAGAAGATTTCACTTCTTAAAAGGATTTCAGACAAAGCATTGTTTTATACCTAAATGTGTGTGAGCGTGGCCTGCTGTGATCACTTTTTTGATATCACATGATGCATGATGTCACACATCCTCATGATGACTAACACTGAAATTCTCCTGTGGAGGAGCCATTGTTGAAATCCATCACGTCCTTGTGGGCACGCTGTAATTATCAACAAGCTCTCCCACATTAACCTGTGACACTATTGTATTGGGCTTACAGAAGCTGTGCAAACCGGAGGAAACAATGTAATATATGTAATCTGACACTTGATATATTTCTGTATAAATGGAAACAGACGACACGACAGGCTTGATTTTGGGGTGTTGCATGCCAAAGGACTGATCTGGAGTTTATATGAGGTCAGAAATCATCTCTGTCTAAGTCACCATAAGAAAAAAAATGTATCAGAATGACTTGGCAGAGGATAATACTACACAGTAACACTGAGCTGCAGGTCACACACAAGAAGAAAACACCTACATATGCATACAACCACAAACTGCTGGTTGGACATTCAATGAAAACACTGCACCTCAGGATCCATAATGCATGTGCATGTATTTATATAATAATCTGTCCTGTATGTGAAGCAGGAAATTAGAGAAAAACAGAGGCAGAGACGTAGAAAAGAAATACACTAACAGCGAGAGAGAACTGAGTGAAATAATAACAGAGGATAAAAAGGGCAAAGCGATATAAAACAAATGAAGGATAAAGGAACAAGGACATCAAAAATCTGGTTAAAAAAAACTGTCAATATTTGTAAAAGCCTTGGTGTGTGTGTGTGTGTGCATGGTGCAGTGAGAAATAGCTTCACATAGATGTTAAAGGACACCCATATAAAAAGACTCTGGTTACCATGGATACTGAGGGTTAGGTTTTGGCAAATGAACTTGTGAGTGTGTCCAGTTTGCAACTAGACAATCAACACACCATTTCTTCCGATGAGGGAAAAATAACACACACACATGCATACACAAAAGCAAACTTCACGTCACAAATTGTACTAAAACCAAACTTTTGACACAAAGACTCTTCACCTATGAATAACAAATATGTCTCAGAGGTGCCTGATCACATAAACCAGAACTGCTGTTGTGGATTTTCCCACTGGCCATAGAAGACTAGTTAGACTCAACAAGCTCCAGGATGTTTATGTGTTTAACGCCATTACTAAAACTGCCAAAATAAACAAGGTTTACAGATCAGATTAGTTGTATGATGGATTTTAAGCAAGTCAATAGTACATTGACCAGCATTACACTCATAAAAGCATAAATAACTTAAAACCTAAAAACAATGTATGTGCAAAATTCACATAATTACACAAAAACAAATCTGGGATCCACCAAAAATCTTCCACCAACACTGTTTTCTTTGGTTCCTGCAGAATAACATTAAAAAAACAACCCTGTTTGTCTCTGAAGAGTGTTATTACACTAGGTTTATGTGGCTGTGAAGGTAAACAGAGGGAGAACAGTAACACAATCACACTTCTTAGAAATGGTGACAAAAAGAGATCAAGTTCGACAACATGTCTGTTTGTATTCTGTCATCGCTGCACAACTTTGTGAGGCACAAACCAAACTGGGAGAACTTAATCCTTCTGTTTGAATTCATGTGACTTTAGTTTGCAAGCAAACTTTGATTTGCTCCACAAAAGTGCAACAAATTAAAATGTTCGACTCTGGTTTAAACCAAAGCTGCTTTCCTTGGATGTCTGTGTGGTGGGTCTGTCCCTCTTTGTCCTACTGTGCATCCATTCGCTTCAGTCCTGTTGCTCCCTCCTTTCATTATTTGAAGCAGCCGGAGCAGCTCATCTGCCTGTCGGAGTTGAACTGTGGTGAGATAGTGTCGGGTATCACGCTTTTCAGGATGTCATTCTCTGTGGCCATGATGTGCTTGACCAGGAAGTTTGAAGCTTCACTGATGTTGAGATTGTCCTAAAGGAGAAAGATAAATGGCTGTTACACTGTGAAAAAGGATAAATAATGGAAAACAACAATCTTATAAAAATATAATGACTTAGAATAGTTTGTAGCTTCAATTTTAAATGAGATTATGCATGATTTTTTGGCTTTGTAATGTTACATGATAAGTATTTACATGTGTAAAAAGTATAAAACTGATTTTAAAAAATCAGGTATCAATACTTGTTAAAAAAAATAATTATACAGGATATCTGTCAGTCAACAAATGCAGCTATGCAAAATTACAGAACCAATGTTTCATCTTACTTGCCACAAATTAAGCCAAATTTTAAAAATGTGTTTACAGGTTTAAACCTCTATTTCATCTTTTAAGTAAAAAAAATAAATATTTGGAAAAAATACGATTATTTTTTAAAATGTACTGTAACTCTTTTTATGTAGAGAAAAAATACTCTCAATCTTGTTTATTTAATAAGAATTTCTGGGTTATTATAATTCAGATGCTATTTTACATTTCACAATTTATTCATGTACTCTTACTAATAATTTTGCATAAACTAAACATAAAAATATATTAACTTACAGTTTTTACAGTGTATGTGGAAGTTATTAGTGTAGTATATTTACCTTGTTATCAGGACACATACTGTGCATTTACAGTAGTTAATCTGCAGCAGGCTCACCATGTGTAGCCAGTGTGCTCTCACCTTCATGTGAACAACACCATGCATGTGCCTCATTGATCTTTATATATAAATACTGTCACCATTTCTTTGAGCTGACTGTATCTGTTTGCACAGTCCACCTCTGACACTTGTGGCTGAACCTGCACCTTGTAACCTTTGACCTTTGAGAATGTTGAGTCTCGATGTCACATGAGCGGCGGCACATTTATGCTGCTCCAACACATTAGTGTCAATAGAGGATGTGCAAATGGAAACAGAATTAGTTGAATTTAAAGCTATGTGTAAATACTGCAAAGTGCTTGAATGAGCACATGTAAGGAAATTAAAACTGTTGCACATTACGGAAGGAAATTTTATTTATTTTTTTCACAGATTCATTGGCTGGTTGACAAACATACAAATCTACTTGGATTGAATAAGTTTTCTTTGATTGGAAGCAGAACTAAAGAGAAGTTGCACAGTTAACAATCACTTTAATAACTTCTGACTGGTTTGTTAATTTATCTCGTGCAGCCACCTTCCACAAGGATATGAAATTCCAGTTTGCCCTGTGGGGATGTTTGTCACAGACTGAAGTGACCCGAGTGGGAGAGGATGTCCACTGGGTGTGTCAGCCACTCACTGCACTCACTCACTCATTAATGTTGTGTTGATGAATACAGCAGCACTAACATTTTAGGGAGCATACTCATTTCCACATTCTGTTAAATATTGTTATCAACCAACTACTGCAAAAACGACACCTCCACACAACCATCCATAAAACCACTAATTATTTTTTAACACATTTGCACAGATTTAATCAATAAAATATAACTTGTAAATAAGTGAGTGTAAGAATTGCCTGTTGGCAAAGCCCTTAGGAGCGAACTAGATTAGCTGTTTGCCCCCATTTTTCAGTTTGTATGCTAAGCTATGCTAATGTTATTTTTCATGCATATTTAGCTGCCAGAGTAAAGTGTGGTATCAACCTTCTTATCTCACACTTAAACACAAGACAAATACATGTTTTTCCCAAAGGCCCGAGGACAAGGAGAGAAAACAAAAAAACAATAATGACCAGAAAACAAGAATACTCCATCCACCCTGTGGCCTCACCTTAGCTGAGGTCTCAAACCAGCCGACGAAGCCGTGGTCTTTGCAGAACTGGTCCATTTTGATGCCGTTGTTGGTCAGCTCCCTGCCCTGGTCACACTTGTTAGCCAACAGCACGGTGGCAATGCTCTGTCCATTAGCCAGCATGAGCTTAGAGTCCAGGTCCTCCTTCCACTTGATGACGGCCTCAAAGGTCGTGGGCCGTGTCACATCGAACACGATGAAGGCTCCCATGGCTTCACGGTAGTAAACTCGTGTCATGTTCCCAAAACGTTCCTGACCTGTGATGAAGAAACACAAACACACACATGGAGCTTTACTCATTGATCTGGATTTTCATTGAGGGGATAAAAAAAAGTAAATCTATCTATCCAACTATCTATCTATCTATCTATCTATCTATCTATCTATCTATCTATGACAGCACTGTTGTTGCCAGTCTGGTGACAGATTTTCTTTGTTTTCCTGCATTTGTTCAGCAAAACAACTACTGCAGCTGACATTGGGACAGCAGTTAGCCGTGCCTGCATTCCCATTAAACAGCACATTCCTGTGGACTTACTGTCACGTTGCACTTAACTAGGTGCTCAATGCAACTGCCTGTTCCCGCTGATAATAAGCCTACTTAAATTAAAGCTGCATTTTGCAGGTATTCATCAATATCTGTAAGAAAATAACTGGTTGAAAGGTTGCTGTGCAGGGAAGTGTTAGAGTTGTTCAGTGCTTGTATATAGAGACAGAAACTGAAATGAGGTGCATAAAGAACAGGTTAGCTGTCAACATTACCTCGGGGTGTGTGCTCTGCTGTCTGACGTGAGTACTTGTTGGTCCTGCTTGTCATACATACTGTGTCGTCTCGGCAGAAAAGTTTACATGGTTGATAAATATTAATGAATGGCAGGCCACTTCTGGCTTTGCTAGAAACACTCTGACAAGGACAAAACGCTGCTATCTGCGTCATGAGTAAGAGGAAATGGAAAGTCTGAGTGACCAAGGACGGACAGCTTCCTCCTTCTTGTGTAAGACACTGTATAAATAACTGTATCGTTTGTAAGGAGCCCTCATATGCAGTGGTGTGACAGCAGACATGTCACATGCCAAACAGTAAACTGATGGTGCAATTTACAGCTTTGCATGATTTCAAAGTTCAACATGTAACATTTGTGCCAGAAATGATAAACCAGGATTTCTCACTACCACTCGTATAGCTCATCTCTTCTCCTCTATGAGCTTCAAGCTGGCAGACAAATCAGGTGTGGCTTTTATTACATTTACTGGATCAAAATTAACAGCTCAGAGCATGTGCCAGTAATTGAGTAACAATGTTTGGTTTTTTATTTAGGCTAAACTGACACTCCTGTGACTGGCCTTTAAATCTCCCTCACATGGGCCTGATCACATGATGCACCATCATACCTTGAATAAATGACTGAATACAAGTGAGCTGGTCTTCGCTGAGCAATGTGTGTGTGTGTGTGTGTGTCTGAGAGAGAGAGAGAGAGAGAGAGAGAGGATAAAGTTTGTGTAAGCTCTTCACAGTGACAGTGCATCTTTAAGTTGTGAATGTTTCATAACTTTATAACAGTCATGCCTCACCGTTAAGTTTGAAGTAAGATAAGTACTATCTACCCAAAACTATCAACATTTAAGGAACTAAAGCACTATTGCTAAACATTTGGATTTCTTCAGTTTGAAACGATTCCTTGTTTTTTTTTTTCTAATTTTAACACCAAATACTCTGAATTTTAGACCATAGAGCCTTTCCACCCGTCAGTGAGATTTACTGGAGCCTGCAGATGATGTTAGTTGCCAGGATACTTTGAGTGACAGCAGGAGATGGTGACTGTACACCCAGCAAATATAAACACATTAAACATTCTTCACGGTCCCACCTGCAATATCCCACAGCTGAAGGCGCACCGTCTCAGAGTCCCAGTTCAACACTTTAAGCGCGAAGTCCACTCCGATGGTGGCCCTGTAGTTCGTGGAGTAGGTCTGGTGGACGTAGCGCCTGATGATGGACGTCTTCCCGACCCCGAGGTCCCCGATAACCAGCACCTTGTACAGGTGCTCCTTTCGGAGACTCTGCATGCCATTGGAGTGTGGAGGGTGATTGGTCATTCCAGCTGTCGGCTCTCAGACGCAGCTGCAGCTTACGGGAACTTTGTGTGCGGGTTAGGTGCGGTTAGAGTCTGATCCCGTGCGTCTCCCTCTCCGTGCGGGTTTGAGGAAACGCCCTCCCAGCGGGGGGAGTGTGTGATTGTGAAGGGGATGTGCTTGGGAACTTGTGACCTCGCCTCGATGCCACCCTGGGGAGACGCGCAGTGCGCACGGTTTAGTGGAGCTGGTGTAAAAGGCTTTTGTGAGCTTCCCCTGACATTTATTGTCCTATTACACAATCGTTTAACCGCCTGTGGGCTGCATGAAACACCTCCCTGTGTGGAAACATTAATATGTGAATATTAATGTAACTATATGAAATTAGAGTAAAGCCATACAAGTAGCTATATGTATCAATTCTTTGATGTACATGCTAGCAAACCCTCTCTAATGCACAACACATGTCAGGAAAATGTGTGTTTTGCTTTATTTTTTAAAAACAAAACGATCGATGGTTTTATGTATTGATGACACATTTGAAGTATTAATAATTATACGTCTTATTTGTCACTGTCAGAAAACATTCTTTCTTTGTTGTTCCTATTTTAATTTGAAAACAACAAAAATAGATAAATTCAGTTTACACACACTGGTCAAAAATTGCCCATGTGTGCAAATTAATAACAATAAAAATAATAATAAAGGGGAAGATACTAAACTGATGATTGGTACTTGCATTAATGCCCAACAACTGATATTGACTTGTGTGTATCTGTGATGTCATTGTGATGAATTTGACCTAATGAAATAAAAAAAAAGTGATGGAACAACATCACATGGGTCTATATTTGTGTTTTTTAAATCTTCATCAGAGGGGTAGTGAAATAAAGTTATTTCCATTCAAAATGTAACAAAGTTTAAATAATAAAGAAGATTGTGTGTTAAGTTCAATGTGAAATACCTGAAATGCTGAATGCAAAGAAATAGAAATTTATGACAGGGTCAGATCATTTTAGACCCACAATGTGTATCAAAGACTTACATACATGTCATCAAAAACACACACAGAAAGCATCCAGTTCTGTGTTGAGAGCCTAGAGATTAAAATCCCAACACATTGACGTCAGTAACAAGAACTGATGACACTAGTTGCAATACTAAATGTAAATGCATCACTGCTAATGGTTAAACACATGTGCAAACAGCAATGAGAAATACTGTTATCATACTGTACATATGATCCTACAAACCCAACCTAATGCTGTAAAACCCTGTTGTGTTATTATATGGATCTAAGCAGGTCTGCAGGACTGAGAGAAATCCTTAAATGTCTCCAGGTCCAAGATATTAACTTCTCCTAAAAATAAAATGCACCTGCTCCCTGCTGAAGTGTGTCTGTGTTCATATCAAGATCAGTAGTGATACGTTAAGTCACACCCAGTTAATGCAGTTTAAAGCTATAAGTTGTGGTCCTGTTAAATTATGCTGAGAGGTGTTTCTGATACATCACGTATGTAACCAACATCAGTTTTCAAGGATCAACAAGAAGTTGGTCTATTGAGGCCGTGCTCTTTCCCTGGGCTCATCAAAGCCTAACTATGAATAAACGTTGCCCACCACTTGTGAAAATTAATTTCACTGAACAATTTTGGACTACAATTTATGGCATAGGAAATTATCTCACGTGTTATTTAATAAAGAGTGCCCCAGAAACCTTATTTCCCATTACGTTTATTAATTATCGCACAGTGATTTGACACAATTATATTCTTATTTAGAAAAGGTTCATAAGTAACAGGGACCATAAAAAGTGTAAAAATAACACCGCGCACGATCCACTTCTGAGCATTACGAAGAAACGTGACTCCTTAAAACATGATTATCATTTAGCCGAGCAATTTGGATTTTTACCAGTCAATCAGAAATGGATTATTTCCCAAATGAAAAACAGCAATTATCATAATTAGGTTCCTTCAGAAAGGATGGCACACTAATGATTTACAAATCTAGACTTATTTCTAATATTGTGATGATCTACATTTCTGTATTCCTTGAATGTAAATGAGTACTACGCACAATAAACTACAAATAAGTGTATTAAATATATATACATTTTGAATGGAAACCTTTAATTTAGCACAAGTCTACATTGTAAATTCAGTCTGTCGGGAAAGCAGATGAAGAGACAAGGCAAACACGTTTCTGGATTATATTAATAAATTACAGGCATAAAGCACAATATACATCTGCAAAATCTGAGTTGGCACAAACCTTCATGCAAATATGGAAATTCATTATAATGATTTTTACATTTGAAAATCTGTAAAAAGTACTGCACATTAAAAAAACAAAAACATAAACACATTCCTGCCTGTGTAAACACAACAGGAAAAAGAGAAGGAGTGAAGGACTGAAGCCAGGCTCAAAAAAAGAAAGCGTCTGATAAACAAACAGCTGGCAGCTACCTACCACATGAATATAATTAGTTATGTGTTAGTTGATAAGCTGAAAGCCTGTGAACCAATGCTATCATTCATCTACATCCTCAGAAATGCAGATACAAAAGAGGAATAAAAAAGAAATCCCACTGAATTGAAATGTCCAGACATAAAAAAAAAAAATCTAAATAGTGTCACAGTAAGATTCCCAATGTAACACAGTTTATAGAAACACAATGTAATATACTGCAGGGGGACGTTGGCACATATGTAGGTAAAAAGCAAGGCTGGAAACAAGCTGTTGTGCAGTAGATGTCTGAAAAATCAGGCACGCGTTCATTATGCTTCTCTCCTCCTAAATCTTAAAACCTTAAAAACACATTGAATATCACTAATAGTATCATTACATTGCTACTGTATCTATGAATTATAGTGGTTTACGATATTCAAAAAAAAAAAAGTAAGTTACATATTTGAGAGAGTGCAAACAAATCTCATGCAAACTGGAAACATGTTGAGCCGACACATGACATTCGGCACTCATTCAGCAGGAAGAAAGTATTTTGGTTCGTACACATCCTGAGGTGGAAGATCATTTTGGTCCAGTACAAACCATCAAACTTAATGTACATTCAACCAAGTCACATCTAGATAAAAGTAATGAAGAAGACATCCAAGTAGTCCGTAAGCTCTTTGTGGGTTAGACACCTGATGATTGCGTCCACTGAGACTATGTCTTACATTCCCTTGAGACGTAAAAAGAGCTCCTGTCCTCTCAGGAGAAGAGTGTCTTTCTTAGCACGTACTTTCTTTCCAAGTAAATGTCATTGAGAAGTCCCCGTACAGAAAAAAACCTGAATCCTGATTTGCAGCATCTGTACACTTCTGCTTACAAAAATGTTCTCGTGTAGGGATGGCGACAATTTGTGAAAGCCAAAAAAAAAAGTTACATCTGACCTTTGGATGTATTTTTTCCCCCTCTAAATAAAAGCCTTCATGTATGATACAATCTGCATCTAGCTGGGTTTCAAAATATTAATGGTTGGAGTTCATCAGGGGTAAAAACAACAAACAGCAAGCAATAAAAAACAAATCAAGCTTTCTATGTTTATGATAATAGTGAAGAAGATACAACTGAAATCCATCTTCAGCATTTTGTGGAGAATCATATTGCGATTGAGTCGGTATTATAATCCAAAGAATGATTTTAGCTTGTCAGTGTGTTCTTTGGAGTTTAATGTGTCAGAAAAGCTTCACAAAGTATTTAAAATGCCCATATGTGTGTTTTAGTTGATCAAGTTTGTAACAACAAAAGCATGACAGTGCTCAGCGTGTCTTCAGCATGGAGTAGCATGTAGCAATAAATCCTTATATTGGTTTTCTTCTCTCAGTGAGTGGATGTGCGAGTGTACTAGTCCCAATCTGAACACGTTTTTACAAAAACTGCTTAAACATTCATAATATCCACATGTAGAAAGGCATCAAAGAGCATGGGCCCAGTCTGAAGCTTTATTTTATGGAGTTTAAAATAATCCAAGTCGAGGATAAATAAGGAGAAGATGGTTTTAAGAGAGCAGGTTTAAAGGGAGGAGGAGCTCTGGCTGTAGTGTCTCAGCAGCAGCTGGTCATATTCAACCTCAGAGGCTGGGGACATGGAGGTGGGTGAGCTGCCATTGGAGCTCAGAGAGGAGTCTCTAAACGGGGAGGGTGGCGTCAGAGCCATCAGCTCCTCCATATCCTTGGCTCGTCTGCCGCTCACACAGGTCCCGGCCAGGTGCTCGTAAATCTTACCCGCTGGTCGATTCTCGCAGAAGTTGGACATGGCCGTTACCTCGGCGTTTGTGGTGACCGTGGAGGGGCCCTGTCTGTTCCTGGACGGGAGGTACTGAGGGGGACAGGCAGTTGTATCTGCAGCAGCGGTGGAGGAGCCGACGGTGGCTCCCCCTGGCAGCATCATGGTGTTCAGCTCGCTGATGTTGGCAGTGAAGCGGTTAACTACACAGCTGATTTGGTCCATGATAGTGGCGCCCTGAGCTTGGCCGATCATCCCTATGCCGATGTCACCCACGCCTACGATGCTAATGTCCCCGCTGTCCGCCATACCGGCACCCTGGCCGTTGTCCCCGGTTCTTCTTCTGACACCAGCAGCGTGCTCAGGCAGATAAGTGGGTACCGCGTGTGCTTCCTCACCATCCTCACCTCCCTGGAGACCCCTCGCCTTTGCTGCATGCTGGCTGATGGTGGGCACAGGTGACTGAGCGGGCGAGCAGTTGAAAGACTGAGCAGCCTGTGGCTCTTCATACTGCTCTTCAACACCATTGTCCGCAGGTGCATCTCCTGCTTTGGAGAAGGGCTTGATGATGGCGGTCTGATTCACCTCGACTGGGTCTTTTTTCTTCACGTGGAACGACATCCTCTTCCATAGGTTTGGTCTGTAGCTGCGCTCGTTCTGTGACCACGCCACCGATTTCCCATTGGAACTGCAAAACATAAGACAGAGACATGTGATAGTAGATATGACACATCCACAACTTTGTAACACTGCAGGTCTTAAAATGTGAGTGTAACGTCCACCTTTTACAATTAATTTCTTCCTGTCAGTATTTCTACTATCCTCTCTTCTATCTTTTGCTTTCTGTGTGATATTAAGTCTTTCTTCACGCTCTTTTATCTTCCTTAGAAAGAGAAATCCTTAAAGGCAGGAAGTATCCTCTGGGAGTACGTAACCCAAATGAGGCAGCCTTTTCTCAGCTCAGGGAGCAGTTTTTCTTGGCCTTATATTCAGCCTGTTGCAATAAATTCAGCTCTATATAGACAGTTTAACAAGAAATACGAAGGCTTGTCTTCTCCGATAAATTTCATCCCAGCAGAACTTTTATGTGTAGACATTGACTTACGAGAGGAAACAATTAAAGACTGTGGCTATAATAGCAGCAGTTTAGATGGTCTAATAATAAGCTCTGCAGGTAGTTAAACTGCCATGTTGTTTCTCCCTGCAGCTGTCCTCCTTTTCTATCCCTTTGTGCCCCACAGTAGTACTAATATGATCTTTATCCACCACAAACAGTTGTGTATGTTGTATGATTTATCCGGAAAATCTCAGCAAAAGCTGGGCTAGATTGAAAAGAGGAGTATTGTCCTGCAAGATGAATATGTCAAAAGAAAACATATTACTTTTTAAGTACCGTATTTTCCAGACTATAAGCCGCTACTTTTTCCCAACGCTTTGAACCCTGCGACTTCAACACCGGTGTGGCTCATGTATCGGTGGCACGAAGCTTGTTAGCTTTTTACAAGCTAGCAAGCTCCGTGCCGCTTATACATTTAGCCTCGTCACATCAGACCCGGTCAGAGTGGACCACATGAAACTGTTTGAATAAAGTCAATAGCAGCTTATAGACAGGTGAGCTCAATAGTCCGGAAAATACGGTAAATACAATTCTACAACAGATTCTCCTCAGTTCATAGGTTTAACCGTCTTAAAGCACTCTTCGGTCACGTTTTTATACACAGACATTTGACATTTTTAAGCTGATATCTTATACCTTAAGTACTTTACTCTATTTCAGATGTTAAGGAAAGTTGGAGAGAAACTTGTGAAACTTTTTTCCAACTTAATGAGAACTATGTTAAGAAAATAGTTACTTAAAAAGTTTTATGTCTGCTCATAGATGTTTCTAATACACATAGTTAATATCACAACCTTAGGCTTCCCATTTACCTTATGTTGTCCTGTGCAGAGCCACGGCGTCGAAACAAGTTGGCCATGCTGCTGGAGGGTTTGCCAGTCTTGGCAGCTTTCTTGGCATCGCCTACATGCATTCGCACAACTGTGGATGTAGTGAACGCACTACGGACATTTTTCTCAGGCTTGGCAAGCATGATGTACACCTGACCGTGAAAATGAGCCACAAATAACTATTAGAACAAAGACGTAATAGATGATAACAAATATTACTATAACTGTCTTTTTAATACTGTTGTGCTTGTTTCTTACCTTGGGGACAAACATGCAGCAGAGAGCCACTGTAGCACTGAGGCTGACACTAAAGCACATGGTTATGATCTTGTAGTTGGAGCCAAAATAAATAGGGACAAAGGCCAGCCAGATGATACAAGTGGTGTACATGGTAAAGGCAATATACTTGGCCTCATTGAAATTAGCTGGTACATTACGGGTCTGTAGGAGAAAAGTGAGAAGCAAAAAGAACTGAACTTTAAAAAAAAACATCCTGTGCAAAGACTGGAAAGTACAATGAGAAAGTACAATGAGTATTATTATTTTTTGCTGAGCTACCTTGAAGGCATAGAAGGTGCAGCTAAGGATGAGCAGGCCATTGTAGCCCAGTGGCGCCACCACCCCCAGAGTGGTCAGGTTGCAGATCAAGTGCACCTCACGGATACTGGGGTAATCATGGATCACCTAGGAGGAGATGAAGGATGAGGTCGCTCTCTGTGTATAAATAAATGGAAATGAACATCCCCCACAATCGACAAGACACACACACACACGTACCTGTGGTGGCTCTATGATAAGAAGTGCCACAATAATTCCCAGCTGTAGCAGTATGAGTAGGAAGGCGATGACCAATTGTGCGCAGGCGGACATAAAGCGTGGCTTCTTGGTACAGATCTTCTTCTTGCTGCCTGCCAAGATCCGTGCTATACGGTTGGTCTGGATCAAAAATAGATCAAATGGTTATGCAGGCTTCAATTACATCCACTGTGGATAATACCTCTTGCACGGATTCATGACAATAATCCTCTTCCCAGATCTTAAACATTCACTTCAGCCCACACACAGATACTCAACTTTTGTCATGCTTCCCTAACAATTGGCTATCATCCAGTCTCTTGAGGTAGCTATGTTACTCCAGCCTTTATCCCTGGTTGCCCTTCTTTATATGCAGGAAACCTCGAAAACAAGGGGCTATAATAGCAGCTGAATTGTGTAATTGAAGGTGGGTGAAATTATCAAGGTACCACAAAATTTAAAATCCCTTTGCTATGTCAAAGTGTTAAAGCCTTTTAAATTAATCATCCAGCCCTCGGAGATAATCCCACACAGTGGAAAAAGAAAAAAAAGAAAAACATCTGATTTAAGTCTCCTATGCAGCACTTCAATGATTCACATGAACAGCTGTAATGTATGTACAGTTTTCTCCTCTGTCAAAGGCTCCAGCACAGAGCAAGGTGCAGACACTTTCAAAGATAATGTCATGAATTGTTTTTATTTATCAATTAATATCACACAAATGCAGGAAATAAATCAACTTCCTTCACCACTCCTCTCCTAGGTGTGTTTCTGTGGATTTAAGGTGTCTCCACTGCCTCTGCTGCTTCATGTAATCCCCAACTGACACGCCTCCCTGACTCTGTATGGTTGTACGTTTGAGGCTGTCATTTTGCAGAATGAGTTTTGAGCCAATCAGACACCTCTCTGGTGCTATAGTGTGACGTATAGGAATTACAACAACAACAACAACAACAACAAAGTGAGAGATCTTCAGCAGCTACTGTCAGTGATGGCTGTTCTTCTAACCCGTGTACTGGGGGAAATCTCATTCCCAACATCCTGCTTTAAATGGAGGTGTGTCTAAAACTGATCATTTTAAACAGTTGATAATTTAGAATTTAATAGAAACATTTCGTATCAAATGAAGTTAACGAAACTGAAGGGTGGGATTCAACTTGCAAAACAGGAAGTGAAACATGACACTAACGACATGAACTGTGCATGTTCCTGTACCTTGGTGACGAGAGCAGAGTAGCTCATGGCGGGCGACAGGCCGATTCCCAGCCGCTGGAGGTAGCAGTAGATTATGTGTGGCTTGGCGATAAGGCTGAACGTGCACAGGTAGCCCAGACATATCCCAGCCAGGATGATGTAGCAGAGCTCGCGACTGGAGGACTTAACCACAGGAGTGTCCCAAAATCTATAGATTGATAGAAACATGCAGATAGAAGATAGTGATAAACCTGAAATATGGATAGAGTACATTATTGAGCAAATTTAGGTTGATTTTTATCTTGTAGTTTTAAGTTTATATAAAGAAACCTCATAAAGGTGTAGGTTACAATTACTTAATAAAGACAGAAGTAACAAAGAGTGTAGCCAGGAGTCCCAGACAGGCGAATACTACTGCGGCGATGGGCTCAGGATCCCCCCAACGTACATACTGTACTTGGATTGGCTCACAACCTGAAAGATGCACAGAAATCATAGGACATAAGGAAACAAGATATGGGAAAATTTCAACAAAACTTAGATTTTTTTTTGCAAGTAATAAGTCAACGATTGCAAATTTGTGTATTTGCAAATTAATATAAGCAACAGAGGATATCCACTCATGTTGTACTATATACTTTTGAGTATCAACAGTTTATTTGTTATGTGTAAAATCTCTGCTCCATGACGGTGCATAGATGATAACAGAAAAAAACATATACTGTGTTTCTGCCATATGGAGTATATAAACAAAACTGGCTTAATGTGTTTTCACAATAAGTGCTTACACAACAGTAAAAGGCTTCAAATAGTTTTTATCGACTTTGGAATTAAGAAATCCGGCTTCAGCCAAATCTGTTTTTCTGGCAGGGATCTAAAGTCTCTTGGTTTGTGTACGCTACATGAGTATTTGACTTCATTTCTGTGCAGTGGTGCGTCCTAGTACACAGTGTCTGCCAGTTTGTGGTCCGTGTGGTACGTAAGATGTAAGGGGATTTGCGGGTGCACCATCAGCGTTTGACCCAGATTTGATGGCTCTTCTGCCCTGTTTGGAAATCGCATATTCGGGAGTAACAGAGACAAAAACAAAAAAGCGTACCAGTGAGGTCATCTGTGGGCCAGGAGCCCAGGATGCAGGCTTGACAAGTGTATTCGTCAAACACGTACTCGTTCTCCTTGCAGGGAGTACAGGTCCAACAGCAGCTCACCTCTCCTTTACGGATCACCTGGAGACACACAGACACACACATCAGCATAAAAGGTTGGACAAGGTCTCAAAGCTCCAGTGACACTTTTCTGTAGCTAATCCTACTCTGACTGTCCTGTAGGGCCAGGAAATGAGAATTTGTTCACCAGGGGATGTATAGAAAGTTACTGAATCTCTCTCTCTTTTTTTTTTTTGCAGTGGCAACTCTTTAATGTATGAGATTTTAAAAGTGAACTAACAGAGAGGGCTCAGCCTTCAAATGTCAGCTACTGTCATTTCTATGTGGAGTTTGCATGTTTCCCCGGGGTTCTCATGGATGCTCCATTTTCATCTCAAAAATGCAGGTCAGTTTATTTGGAAAATTTATATTGCCCTAGTATGAGAACATGATCAGCATTAACTGGCAGATACTCAATATGTTTACTTATATACTGTGTTAGCAACAAGCTTGAGGTAACATTTGATGTTACTTTCAACTACATTTTATAGGATTTTTAGATGAAAAGGGAACAGGAAATGTGAGAGAATATGTGAGTTTTTGTACTGTATTGTCAGTATAAAGCTTGTAGGAGGCAGGAAATGACTCCTATCTGTTCTCATTCAGACAAGAGGGAACAGAGTGGAGGCACTGACAAGGGTAGTACAGGTCAGAGTACAGAGAGCCAAAGCTTGGATCGTGGGACGGGGTGTAAAACTTGGAGGTACGTACCTGAACATCTTCTCAAAGCCGTGCATGAGACTGGAGTATTGCATTCACTACTGTTTAGGGATGATACAAAGAAAGGCAGATTGCAGTGTTCTCCTTGATATGTTTGGTGTGAAGGGAGGTTTCGAAGCCCAGATGGGAGAGTAAAGCCAGAACAAAGAGACGAGCTGACTCCCCCGTGTGTTACTCAAGGATCTGATTGGTTTTGAAGATTGTAAACCTGTGGGATCAATTTAAGGCTGCTGTGTGGGTCGTGTTTGACAGTTTTCTTCTGACAGTGTTCTCTCATATAAATGTAACCATGTCTGTTATAGATCATCATAACAGAAACAGCTGCGAATATGAGGGAAGACAAACACAAAACTTGATTATGTCGAGTATGATTTTAGATCCTTGACAGCCTGTCGATTGGGGCTCTGAAAGCAAAATATAAGGGAAGGTGCACCTGAGCTGTTGTTAAAAACTGTGTTGAAATTCAGACAAATTGAATACAGGTAGCTGGCTTTAACACCCTATTGCCGCAATGATAAAAAAAACAGTGTGTTGGAGCCGTTCCTACCTTGATCTGTGCCTTCTGGCAGGGCTCAGAGCACACTGACTGAATGATGTCACTGTTGTTACTCCAGATTTCCTCATCGTTCATCTTTAGGCCACTTTGATCCCAGCTTCCCACATGGATGTAAGCGTATTCCTCCTCGCCTAAGTTCTTGAAGTTCATGATTTCATACCTGAGGCACAGACACAGTATATGTATACGCACACTTCACATTTATTCCAAGGTATTCACTTCCCTTTTTTCCTCCATTCGTTCTTCTCCATCATAATCCTTACCTGCCCGGCGAGTCTCCGTTACGGTCAAAGACGATATTCTCCCCGGTTACACCAGTGAAGTTGGTTTTCATCAGGAAATCCAGGAGTTTGCGTCCATCGATGGGCCTCATGGCCTCACACAAACCCTGAGGAAGAGCAAATACTGACAATAATGGACCCCTTGATGTAAAATCATTCAAATGTGCACATTGTTAATCATTATACCTTATATCCTGGACAGAGGGTTTCCTGCATGGCATGTAGACCATAAGCCATGGAGTAAATTGCATTTATAACAAAGCCCATCTTGGTGTCTTGGGCATATTGGTGGCGCAGAGACTCTCTCCCTGTGGAGAACAAAAACCTGTTCATGAGGAGCAACCCAATCATTGTAATGTGCTGATGGGAAACATCACAGGGTAAGAGCCCGGTGGAAAAAGTACACAATCTCTGTGTTGTACTAACAGGTGCAAGTGCGATTGTACGAGGTGCTCTCCTGAGGATGTCCTCTCAGCCTGCACTGGAAGCGGTGCTGCCAGAACTCGGGGAACCAGGGGTTTCTCAGGTTGGCATCGGGCTTCAGGTTCAGGTAATAATCATCAAACCATGTCACATATGCAGACTTTAGCTTTATAGTGATTCCACCTGCTGCTTCCTTCTCCAGACCATCAGTCACATCGTACCTGTCGGCCCAGCCGTCACTGGGCAGGAGGAAGAGGAAGGCAGACAGACAATGGTACATTAGGTTGTTAGAATTTCTGTTTTCTTGGTTGCAGTTACAATTGTTGAGGTATGCGCAGGCGGATGTGAACAATTTAATAATTACATAGATGCATGCGCAGCTTTCTGTTCCAGCTTTCTAATTGTTAAACAGAAGGCACTGAGTAGGTATAGTACATTATAGACCACTCTCAGCATCTTGGTAGCTGCTGCTCAATATTGCAACCCACGCACAGATTTGACTGTTTAGACAGCACTGTCGCCTCAGCAACATCTTATTGTCTGTTATTTGTAGGGAACAGCTGGCAAACCTAACACTTAATGCTGGAGAAATGAATAAAAAAAGGCCTCATTACAAGTTACAAGCAAGACCTCTCTTTAATATATGTAATTTGTAATGGTTTTATAAGAAAAAATAACACTCAATCCCTGATGGCAGTGAGTTTTTAAATTGGTACAAAAATATTTTGGACCAGCGTTGCACAGACTGAAGATGACAGGTGGTGCCTCACAAAATGAACCTAATGCCTGAATAGGAATTAGAACAAAATTTACCACGATGACTCAGATGTGCCAACGCTGAGTAATAAAAATAAGAAGTCTTTGCTCACAAGATGTATAATTGTAAAGTAAAATTCTTTAATTGTTCTTGCATTGTATATCAATTATTTTTTTAAACATGGTTAAGATACATACATTTACTTTATTGATCCAGGGAGAGACACTGTGTTGTGGTAGATGCTTTATGTGTCATACTTTTATGGACACCTAATGTTTCTGCAAATATGTATGACTGATAATTAATGAGATCTCTGAAGGCTCATTATTTTTTTACCTCACTGAGAGACTTCTGTACTGAGGAGCATGTAGATTTGCTTGATTTTAATAACTTTACAAGCAAATATCTCAGAGCAGATGCACGTCCTGTGCTGCATAAACACGATGTACCTGTGAACCAATCTGTTCATGTCTTTGAATTCTGTCAGTCAGAGCATATACTGACTTAGAAATGTATAAATTATTTACCAGTGTTTGATTCCATGTCTGAATACAAAAGGATACCTAATGCTGAATAAAGTTAAAACACCAGCCAAATACCTCCAGACTGCAACGTCTGCAGACACATCTGATGTGCTGTTTATTCAAAAAACATTGTGGGCTTGGACTCAGTAAGTTATCTCATCAGTGAACTCTTTGAAAAGGTTTCTACTCCATCTATTATTATCGCTCCCTCCGGATCCTTGTCTACAATCAACAAAGACAGAGGCTTTATAACACCTCCACACATGTGCATACATGTAAAAATGGACACCTCACTGACACAAAGAGTTGTACTCGTCTCTGTTTAACTGGCAAAAAAAGCCAAAGAAGTCATTTTTGAAAACTTCGCTAACTGAGCTGGAGTTACACAACAGTAGTGTGGGTGGTAGGGTTTTTTTTTTTTTTCTCTTTTTTTTCTGATGCCTGGTTCTCTGGGTGAGGTAGGAGATCATTTCATAACACATCCTTAGAGAAGCGAGCACAGAAATGGTACACTGGCATAAAAAAGGCAGGAATGGATATGAAAAGCATGCAGGGCTTTGACTCTGGATAGTTTGAATCACTCTTGAACGAGAGCTCTGAAACCCACACATCGACCTGGGAGGGCAATATGCTGTGTGCAGCATGTTGCTACACCACCTACAAGCCTGAAGACACACACACACACGCGCACGCAAACACAACGCCGTGTTTCCATGACTTCAGAAAACATTACACTGATATTAATTTTCTGGGGACTTACTTAAAGTTTAACCATCTACATTATGGGGACTTGCTGTTTGTTCCTATAAGGAAGTAAATCCCCCATAATGTTGCAGTGCAAACAGATTTAGGTCCCCCCAATGTGAGTAATACCCACCCACCCACACACACAGACACACACTGCTCTGTTATTGCACCTTACATAGCACAATACTGGTCAACTTTTATAGCCGGATTCTTCCTGAGTGAACTCTTTCGAGCTCTGTAGTGAAACAAACTTGAGGCAAAGACCGGTGTCTATTACTACAGTGAAAACTAAACAAAAAAGACCAAACAGCTGTCTGAGTAAAGCAAAAAAAAACAACACCTTCCCACAACCTGAGCAACCTCGGCTGCTGTGTTTCCGGATCAGTCAGGTGCACCAGTGAGCAGCAATGATAGTGTTTGCAGGTGGGCAACTGATGGAGGATAGTGTTGCTTTACAAACACAGCAAACTCCAAGTGTCTGGGAGGAGCACTGTCTGTCAGGTGTCAGTCAGAATCTATTAAACGCATGTGTGGACATTTCACCGAAACCATACATCTTAACCTCATGGTAGAATTGAAAACTATCACTGTCCAGCCTTGTACTGGCTCTACAGTAAAATGGATTTAACATTTGTTGTGGTTGATTTATGTAGCATCAAATTCAAAGCTGCAGACAAGGGTTCACTGTAATAAGGTTGTTCTTTTGTTTCTGATTTACAGATTTAAGCAAATGTATAAATGTCAGGGATAGAGATAAGGAAATTTATTAATTCTCTAATCCATTGAGTCCAAGGTTGTCAGTTGTGATCTTACAGTGCAGCTTCTACTTTTTTTTTTTTTTTTTTTTTTTTAATGTAGATGGAAATTTTAGGAGAATAGATTGGACCAAACAATGTCTGATCATTGTGTTTTAAGTTATATATATCCATCCATATATCCAATAATTGAGATACTTGAGTCTGTTGTACAGTGATCCAACCACACCACTGATGTGGCTAAAAATAGCGAGGGGCTACATTTATGTAACTTTTGGATCTATATATATAAACAGCAAGACTCACTGAGCATTTTCATTTTGCTATATGCATTAATTTTCATGTATCCATCGATTTCTACCAGCTAGCAGTTGACGATTGTTTGGATACAGCAGTTAAAAATAGGCCTGGGCAGTGCTGGCAAGAAAACAAAACAAAACAACAACCAAAAAAGAAAACAAAACATCATCTGCACCCACACTTTCTGTCAGCGTGTACACTCTGCACACGTGTACGAATCTGGTGACACATCCTCCAAAAATCTCATGACAATAATGTTTTTTGCAGGTAACTAAATATAATAACAATAAAGGTGATTTCATGAATGCACATGCTTAAAAAAAGGCAAAGATGAATTTGCCACCTCAACAGTACATCTCAATTCCTCTTGAGTGGGAACAACATGGAGAAACATCTTAATATATGAGATATAATGGTTAATAATGAGCGGGCGACAACCCAACAACTACCTGGCAGCTCTGTGTGATGATATGGATTAAAGAGCACAGTGTTTTGCAATATGTAGTTCAAGGTTATTTTATGTTTCCTGCCGTCAGATTTGAGCGACAGCCTACATATGTGGCTCCTAATGAGGAAAGGCATTTATAGACCACCAGGGAGGAGAGTGAGCCAGAGTGAGCTAAACCTTAAAATAAAACATGTTATTCTCGGAGAGAGTGAAACCTCCTGCTAAATCAACCCCCTCTTTTCTCCTTGTTTTTTCCCTTGTGATTTTAATTGCATACTTTTATTCCTGCACCATTTTTCAAGTCTTTAATAGTTTCTCTATTTAAACTATTCTCAGAAACATCCAAGAACAAAATGCCAAATTTGAAGTGGTGACATTTTCCTTAAAGATTTTTTTTAAAATACCATTTTTTTTACTGTCTCTTCCACAATTATAAATTTTTGAGGATGTCTTAAGATACTGCATTTAATTATATTGGAAACAAGGCAATGTTTTGGCTCGTTTGTCTGTTTAGGTGGGCTTTACTATACCTCTGAGTTGTTTGCCATTGTGACAGGGATACTAACAATACAATGCTGTTTGATTTATAGTTCAATAACAGTAACATTTCTTCGAATGCATCCTTTGACTGGATCAGTATAAACAATAAAAATCTCTACAAAAAATAATTTGAAAACACCTCGAGCTTCAGAGACCATGAAGTTGATGGAGGCAATGAAGACGGGATGATGATGGTGATGATGAGAGGATGAAGATGATATCTGTGACAACAAACACATCCTGTCTGATGATGCTGAACATCTATAAAAAAAAAAAAAAGTCTGGGTTGGAGAGTAAGAAACATTTTAATCATTTCTTAAGCTCACAAGTAAAAAACAAAATAAAATGGCTTCAAAATTTCCACACACCAGAATTTTCAACTCACCTTCCAACCAGCAGAAACTCTCCCACCAGCCGTTGTCGCCTCATGGCCATCAGTATGCCCCGGACCGTCATGCCCTCACAGAAGCAGGCCACCACCCTGGCTTTAGGCAGATGTGCTCGTAGTTTCTGCAGCAGCTTGTCAAAGCTCTGTTCCCCTGCGTTGCTGTAAATTTTATCAGAGTGGGCGATGCAGATGCCTTCTTTCGCTGCCATGTCTTTAAATGCCTCCATACCACTCTCGCCATAATTACCTATGAAGGGAACCAGATGAAGGGATCAGTTCATATACACACACAATACTGCACATGCAAATCCTGTGCTTTGTTGCCTAATTAAAACTAACAAACTGAACAAATTCAGTCCTTTCAGCTGTTGCATTAGAATTTTAAATCTGCATTTCCAGTACACTTTGTTCACATTGCTTCTCACACAATTCACTTCTCAGCACAAATGGCCTGGTACACACACACTGATGTATGCACACACAGGGTGTAAACAAACAAATACACTAGTGTAATGCCAGCGCAGCACTTGAGAATCTGGTAATTTTGTCCCTATTATGGGAACTGTCAGGGGTTAGACTTCCCTGTTTTTGCTGGAAATGAGGTCACCCAGTTTCTGTTGCTTTGCGAGTGTATTCTCACTCTGGGCATGACACTGTTTGAGGCATCTGTTTCATCACTACATGTGGGTTTTACTCCCATATGGGGCATGCCTCCTTGAGTGGAAACATAGTGTTTAATTTTTCTAAACTGTGTTTTTACCGGGGTTCAACTCTTCGTTAATGTTGGCAATCATGTTGCCATTCTTGTTTGCATTGTAATTATTGATGCTTAAATATTTCTTTCTTCCCGTTCTGACTTTCAACTGGGATTTTAACATCCCATGGAACCAATATAAGGTGTTATTAGTTGATATTATTAAAATTAAAATGAGATGGAAAGGCCTTAGCATCACCGTTTCATAAACACAACCAAAACCTTTGGGTGCAGTAAATATGAAACTACAGTTGCAATGTCTTTAAAGAACTACACCAATTAAAAAAGACATTTAAAACCATTCAGTGGGCAGTGCAACCCTTAATGTGGTAAAGTTGATACATTTACTGGGTCATAATCCTTGATATTAGTTTACACAAATGCCATGTGGAGCAGCAAGCATCTAAATTTCTGTGGATAACCAACTATGTGTGTTATGTTTGCAACTATTCAACAGAAATCTAAAATAGGTGGCATGAAATCTTTCAACGTTGAACATTTTTGCCCACAATGTCTCGTTTAGTTGGGCTGTAACGAGTGTGCAAACCTGCACACGGCTGTCTCGGTAGTGATAGATGAGTAAAATCAAATGCGCATGTATAATTACATTCAGAGAATAACGAATGTGAAGTGGTTGTAAACCAAATCCTGCTGGACTTTAAAAACACAAGATGGAGCGCAACAGAAACATTAAAACACAGTACTTTACTTAATAGGAGCTTCGCATTGCATTAGGTTTTATCCTAGAAAAGAACGTTTGGCATGCAAAAGATCTTATTTTAAATCCTCCTCTACAGCAGTTTTGTATTTTCATGGAAAAAAAACTGGAACAATCCAGCCAAGATTTAGCAATGACTCTCATCAAAAGGGATTTATTTCATAAACATATGGCCTTGAGCCACTGAGAGGTTAAATAAGAAGCAGTAAATCTATTCAAACTATATTGAATATTACTGAGAATGATGCAGTGGCAATGTGTTTTCATGTGAAAAGGTAGGATTAGCTATTCAGGAAGTGTTTCTATTGAAGTATTGATGCTTAGATTTCTACAGCGAGGGTTCAGGGCTGCTTGAGGTAACAAAAGAAAGAAAAAAATAACTAATGAAATTAAAAATTTACTTCATGCCTTGCATCACACTGTCCACACAGGGCGACAATAAAAATGCAAATGTATTAATCACATTTCATACACACATTTGAAGAGCTGGTGGTGAAAATAAAGTAAGTGTGACAATGATCGACTGCTGTGAGACCCGTGGCTGAAGCTTTACTGGAGAGTAGCTCATGGCAGATGCTCAGTGGTAAGCTACATTAATGATAAACAGGATTATGAAGAATATATAATCAGAGCTAAATTCACTTTCATATTTGTGCCACAGATATAATGGACTTCACTGTGCATTAACTTTGTTTTGAAAAAAGTGTATTAGTACATGTTTGTGTGAGATTGCGTGTTTGTTTGTGCATCTATGTAAACACGGCAGCTCACACCACATCAGTATGCTCCTATGCTTTAGGAGGATTTTCACAATCACAAAGATAGGGGCTCTGTGTGTGTTGATTGCAGGTCAGAGTGTCAGTAGTTAAAAGTTCAATGTTTCTCTTCTGCTGCTTCACATGAAAAAAACACAAAAACAACTGAAACTAAGAAGTGAAACTAAGAAGTGGAGCTTAGGACTAAGGCAGGCAGGGCAGCAATAATGAGGATTTAATCATTTCTCCATTTCTGTCCTTAGTGACAAAAACAAGAAGCTTCACAAAGACAAAATTTACTGTTGCCCTAATTTACAGGACCGCAATAGATGAGCTGCCAATACTGTGTGCACATATATATTTTACTGAACCCATATGTAAGTATAGCTGTGGGAGGAAAAGGTGAATGGAGAGTGACAGAATGACAAAATATCACGATGAAAAAAAATCTAACACTCCCACAAATGCTCAGTCTTACCCTCTGTGTGTATCGCAGACACGTAGCTCCAGCTGTATCTCTTCACAATGTCCACCATGGCTCGGGCCTGTTGCATATCTGATGGTACCACCCTCATGAAATATTTATACAGACTCTGTTGGAGAGAATTTACATCTTCACAAGTCTGGCAGTAAACCTGGCATGTTTGCTCGTAACAGCCTGTCTATTAGTTTGAATATTTGTCGACTGTAACTCCTAAACATCGCTTAACATCTCTGTACTCGGACTGAGATGATGTACAAAATGTAGGATTTCATCGGTTTTTCAATTATTTTACTATGATATTAAAATCATGCCTTATTCAATTGTCTGCATTTTTTCAGTAGGCAGAGGATAAAATAATTGCAAATCAGATTACAATACAAATAATACATCAAAGTGTTATTTATTGACCCCTAACCAGCAACTGGTTTGTTTTTCTGCCACATCTGATTTTGGTGAAGATGTGTTTTGCTATGTTGTGGTTTTGTGTAACTGGTCTTACCTTATCACTGAGATCCATGCTGGTGGCTGAGTATGCTATCTGTGGGATGTTGAAGAGCTGGAGGAGGTTTTGCACCTGGATGGCCACAGAGCTGGATCCTGGTCCAATCAGTCCGACAATGGGCTTCTTCCCCTGAAGAAGCAAGCTTCCTGCTTCTGCAGTACATCTGCCCTGACTCTCCTCCTCTTCACTGGACACTAGTGTGTCCCGGATAAACTCAATACTCTGCTCCAGCGCCACCGCAGAGTGCCAGCACGAGTCCCTGGTGTAGAGAGGCTGAGTTAACAAATACAATCTTTTGGCAGTAAATACAAGAATTAAAAAATGAGCATCGCGCAACCTGTGCCTCTTGCTTTTGGAGGAGCCAGTCAACAATCTTAGAAATGAGTGAAAAAAAACAATTTGAGGTTTTCATTGTCTTTAGTACAAACATCCCACTTTTTACATCAGAGGTGGAGGAGAGATAGTTTCTGGGTGTCACAGGTAGGTTTGATGCTGGGTTCAGAAAGTCTGTTGTATAAAATAAAACTGTGTATTTGTCCGTCATTTCTAAAAGTGCAGGTGCTCTCAGCCATTATGGACAGGAGCGTCCAACTCTTTACATGTTGTATTTAAGTACTGTACTGTGGATAATCTGAATCTACCTTGTGATTCTTAAGGCAGCCGTCCACCGTCTGTGCATCAAGCCCTGAATGACTCCATGTTACTTTAAGTCTTGTTCACTTTAACGCCTCCATTTAGTACTTACCTATGAGGCTTCTCTTATGGTTTCTCTGATTCCCCCAGCTACTCTTCACTTGCCCTCTTCAGTTACCAACAGTCTCGCTGGAAATTTGCCTGCTCCTTCAAGGCTCCCAAACCTCCTCCTACGCTGCCTAAAACATCTCCTCCATTTACCTCTCTACACATTTAAAGTGTCGATTCAAATTTGTATGTCTAGATCTACAACTCTGTGTCTTTGTCTTATTGTCCTTCACCTGAAACAAGTGATAAAAACTCCTGTCTTCACAATGTTGGACCTAAATTCAGAAAATAAACAAAAGGGAAATTCTGTTTTTATTTTATTGTTTGATATAAAAAATAATCCAGCCCCCACAGCAGCTTAATACTTGTTACAGCCTGGTGAAGCCTTTCCCCGCTCTCCAATGATCAGAAACTGATTAAATTATCACTGTAATTACTCACACTGTGTCTGAGTGAGTTACTTTTAACTTGTAACTGAAGAATCCAAAAATGGTTGTTGTCTACATTGTCCTGTAAATAACAAGTTATAGTACCCGACAGCTCATCTAAATTTAGACATATGATAGGGTTGAGAGCCTCTTGGTCAATTTGATTCCTCCCTATCTAACTATCCAGCCATGCATGTTGCCTTTTTCAAATTTTATGCCAAACCTGTGGGTGTTTTCCCACCCTGAGAGATAAACCAACAGCTTTGAGTAGTTAAACAAGATATTCGGCGTAAGATGAAGTTCACAGTCTCATGAAGAAACTACCATCGTTATTCTAGCCCATCTTTGTCTACTCATATTATAACAGTACAGATACTATAGCTAAATACCACAGGAAGTTTTTTGTGATTGGTTGCTGACCTGATTTCACAGCCCAGGGAGATATTTGGAAGGATAGCAGGGTCTGCATTAATTCGATCCAGAGTGTGCATCATGGCCTCTACTCTCTGGATCCCATACTGCTCACGCACCGCACCACACTTTCGCTCATGGACCTGAATCAAGTGTAGCACAAATTGATTATTAACTCTTATCACATAAACATGGATAAGCTGGGCACACACACACACACACACACACACACACACACACCATGTACCTTGTCTGCAGGTGGTTGGTGGTGGACAGAGAACAGAGCTCCTATGATGATGTCACCGGGGATATGTGCCAATACCCTCCTCTCGTTGTTCTGGGCGCTGACCCCGACCTGGTCTTTCCAGCCCAGCCATCTCAGATCATCTCCCAGTAACACACTCACTGCTAACAACCTCACATAAAACCCCAGGCTTTTCCCCATCGCTGCGCTCCTCCTTACACCTCCTGCCATCCTCGGTCCTGTTTGAGCTGAGGCTTAGATGAAGGTGTTGTCTTTGGCATGGTGTTTGTAGTGCCAAGGGTGAGGGTTAGATTCCTGAAGAGAAGTTGGTTTATGTTCAGACTTTCTCAGTTAAGTTACTTAGATACAGCAAAATATCTCTAGATAAAAATATTTTTTTGTTGAGCTATTTTTGTGATGAAAATATAGTTTATGTACAACTTGGTAGAATGGTATCAAGTTGCTGTCCTTGGTGCTAAAATGATGTTGGGCATCATGCAACTTCTAGCATCCAAGCAGGTGGTCCAGTGAAGCACCAAAACCTATTTAAAACCCAATTATCTCTTCTGAATATAGGGATGAATTCCGGGAAGATAAGTTTAGCCTACCTTTATGTCTGCCAGCTGCCATGCAGATGTCATTCCTTTCGAGATCGTTTCCATCACAGAAGAGCAGTGTGAGAAAAGCGCTGCAGGTTTTTTTGCTCAAGCTGAGTCTGGTGCCTGGCT
>OOFC01043117.1:0-15230 GCA_900323345.1 Pseudochromis fuscus
GTTTATCAGTCAGATGGACCAAACCAATACTTCTACATTAATACTTTCACTACATTTGATGCTTCATACTTTTAAAAGGTGGATGTAGCCACTGGGTCTCAAAAGTGAAGCCAATGCAGAAGTGGAAAATAGTGCAATACCACAGATGGCCACTAGAGGCTGGCTGCAATTGACTTCAATTCAACAATGATGAGTGGTTCAATCCTGAAATATTCAGTCAATACACAACTTTAATTTACACAACTCATTCTGATGTCATTAGATCAAGTCGACTCTTCTTCTCAGTGATCTGGTCCATCTGAAAATTATTGATCATTAAGGAGATATTAGACTGAGAGAAGGGGAGGAGTTGGGGGCGGAGTTGGGGGCGGAGTTAGTTTGATTGACAGCTCTGGTCTCCAATGAGAGCAGCCCTGAACTCCAATCTCATACACACTGAACATCATGTTGGTTGACATCATGTTAGCTTCGTCCATTTCAATGTACAGTCTATGATCGTGAGGTGGAGCGAAATGTTTGGAGCAATTTGATTGGACCATTGAAACACAACATGATAGCTAGCTAATGCTAATTGATAATGTACACAACAAACTACTGGTTACTACTACAGCACATCACAGTGACTACGTCCATCTCGACCACTGTGTATGATCCAGAGCAGAGACAGTACAACAGGGACACAGCTGTTGTGTAACTGTATGGAGCAGGTGTATGACAGCAGCAGTACACAGTAGTTACACACAATTTGTTGTGTTCACCTCATCAGTTCCTGGTCTTTCTGCAGTGTCTTCACAGTGAAGACGCTGCAGCTCAGGGACGTAGCGAGCGAGGTCCTGCTGTTGTCTTCACAGTTTGGAGACAATCACCGCAGCCTTCAAATGATGGATGAAGTTGTCCACATCCATTAAAATAGCAGAGAGTGAAACACAAACCATTTCAGCTCAGTCTTACATTCACATTGTTGTTTTATTATCTTTAGAAACTTTAGAAAATTGTGTGTTTTTTAAATTGTTATTATTCCAGCCATCACACAAAGGTAGGTACGTGAATAGGTGAGCCTGCGAGTCGCACGTCTTTGCCAAGAAAGTCCCCGAGCCAGATAAAACAGGGTTGTTTGAACATTTTATTGAATCCATCTGATGATTAATCCGTGCTGAAATTTCTCTGCTCTTCAGCTTCACAGCCCAAATCAACCTGGCTTATGTGCCACTCGCATCACAGGACTGAAGGTGAAAGCATCCGAGGAATCCTGTGATTTAAACCGGTATTTTTAGACTGATGTATCCCCGCGGACTCTGGAAATAGCGAGAGGCAGCAGCGTTTCCCTCCGCTCGCTGTGAAACTTTTCCATGATGTCATGGGCGGCGCGGGAGTGAAAGTAACTGAAGAGGGAGATGAACATAAACTGGAATCTCCTCAAACGCAGCCATTCATTTTATTTGCCTTGTTCTTCACGGCGGCGGCGTGCAGACGGCGAGGACGGGGGGAAGCAAAACAACCCGAGGAGCCCGAGCTGTGGCTCCTTGGGTCCTGCCAGAGGCTGGATGACACACTCCACACACACACACGAGCGATAAGACTGTTGCTGACACAGTGACCTCTTCCTCATTCACTGGTAACCATTCAGTTCAGTAGAAACACCAGCTCATTAAGTCTGAATAATCCCGTAATCATCGAGAGTCTGAACGATGGTGGAGTTTAAATCCCAATGTCAGGATTAAAATTAAGATTAAAAATCCCCATATTTAAATTATCTATTGTACGTTTGTAGTTTTTAAGCAATAACTAGGAGGGACTGATGGATATATATATAATCTCATGATATCTCTGTTTTTTTTCTTTAAGCGAGCCTCTCCCAGCGTTCGAACAAAGTCAAGATGAGGGTCTAGATAATATTTTACTAAGTCTAAATATAAAAAAGGCCTTGAAAAGGTCAGACTATCTTTCCAGGAAAATATTACAAACCCTCCTCCTCCTCCTCTCTGATCGTTTTCATACTGTTTCTAAAACAAGATCCCAGAAATGTAAGGGTTGACACCAAGATTTGTACTGAACAGGAAAAAAAACCAAAACAAATACATGATCTCAAAATAGGTCCGTGAAGGTTTTGGTCATTGGATTTCCATTCAGAGGTGAGCATTAAAAAAAACAAAAAATGGCCTTTATTTGATTTTCGTTTTACATTGAAAACAATAAAAATGAAATATGAGGGATTATTCGTTTAACTACTATGATGGACAGAGATGTTGATAAAAAGCTCTGAAACTCACCATTTATGGTTAAAAGAAACAATGGTCCTTTAGGTCCTACAGAAAACTATAAGGAAGTAAAAAAAAATACACAGCACAAATATGATATTTACGATAGTGACATTATAATTTATTCAATCTGTTCAGAAAGCACCAAGATACGGAGCCCCCTAGGGGACATTCGAGGAAAAAAAAAAAAAGGGGGCGAGAAAAAAAAAAAAAAAAAAATCCCGAGAAATTTTCTCGGGATTCCGACTTAGTTTCTCTGAATTACGTGTAAAAAAGTCGGGATCCCGAGAAAGTGTTTTGTTAGCAATACTGCTATGCTAATAATTTGTTTACTTCCGGTACACAACAACGTCTGCAAGTTCAGAGTACTCTTTACGACGCGACAATCCTTTCACATGCAGAATCCTCTTCAAATGTCTCTAGCTGATACAATATCCATGTCTGTTCAGAAGTGATGTTATGTCCTCATATGATAATCCACTCTCATAATAAAACTCTATAAAACTTTCCCATCTTTTCCACTGTGCGACCTCCATTTTGAACTGACTCGGAAGAACCAGAAGTATACAAATTATTAGCATAGCAGCATTGCTAACAAAACACTTTCACGGGATCCCGACTTTAACAAAATCCTGACTTATTAACCCGGAATTCTGAGAAAGTATCACAGGATTTTTATTTTTTTTTTCTCTCTCCCTTTTTTTTTTTCCTCGGATGTCCTCTAGGGGGCTCCGTACCAAGACACTGGGAGATGACAGAATTAATGGTGGAAGTAGCACTCGTTAAAAAAAAACCCAAAACACTGCAACAACGCAGATGTAGTTCACGTATTGGGATTTTCAAAATAAGAGCCTCAAACTCAATTCAAGACAAGCACGTCCCTGTTGCTGTTTTCCAGATGTGGGCAGGGCTGACGTAGCACAGGAGTAACAACTCATCTCCACATCTCCACACAAGACCGTCACCTCATCCTCTCTCGTCTGTTATTTTGATAAACTACGTAGCCTCCACATTCACGGTTGTCCTCCTTAGCTCCACCTCACCCGAACCTGTTGACTTTGTAACTCCCTCCCACGGTAGAGCCTCTCTGTGATTCGAGCACATAAACCGCTACTCACTCATTCAATTTTAACAGTTAAACGGATAATCCCTCATATTTCATTTTTATTGTTTTCAATGTAAAACAAAAATCAAATAAAGGCTCGTTTTTTGTTTTTTTAATGCTCACCTCTGAACGGAAATCCAATGACCAAAACATACACGGACCAAAATAGCTCCAATCTTCATATAACAAAAATATAATTGAAGTTGACATGAGAAAAATAAAATACGATTTTTAGAAAGTAGAAAGTACAGATTGGGTTGATGTGTGACATGTATGGAGGGGATGTGTGTATTAATGTAGCTGTGGATCTGTGTGTGGATGTAGGAAAGTTTGAATAATGTTTTGTTTCCTCCTTTGTTTAAGGCCATTTTTCTAAAGTAAACCAGATTGACGATTGAATTGAAACCGATTGATGTTCACCATGAAGGGAGGTGGGTCTGGCTCTGATGGTGGTTTCTTCCTGGTCAAAATATTAAACTGTTTTTCACCAAGCTCTTCCTCACAAGAACTGTTGAGGATACTGAAAACAATGTACTTTCTTGACATCACCACCTAAAGTGTCTAATTATCTGACTCTTTGTTGTTAAGGCTCTGATCTGATCCCTCCCCGTGAATGCAACAGGAAGTGAGTGAGTGGTGATAATGTAGAGGTGGATGATGGGGTGGGGGTGGGGCTTGTGAAACACCACGTGTATGAAAACCAGAATGAGCTGATTTCATGACTTCATTTAAAAACACATCTCAACAACACATCTTAGGTATTTCTAGCTCCGGTTGCTAATTGCTAAAAAGGCACCAATGTGATATTTATGTGTTAAACTACAATCATCTATCAGCTGATCTACTGCCATGGTAACAACCACTCGTTGGTTTGTGGACTCACATGTTGAAACCAGGAGTTTGGTGTTTGAACGTGGCCATGTTGGATGTTTGCAGCCAGAAGTGACCATATTTGGAGATGAAGGGAGGAGTGAGGAGGCGGCTCTGACCCTTGAATCAGAGGATGATGCTCAGTGTGTGTGAGACTGGAGTTCAGCACTGCTCTCATTGGAGACCAGAGCTGTCAATCAAACTAACCCCGCCCCTAACTCCTCCCCTTCTCTCAGGCTAACATCTCCTTAATGATAAATGATTTTCAGATGGACCAGATCACTGAGAAGAAGAGTTGATTTTATCCAATGACATCAGAATGACTTGTGGAAAAAATATATTGACTGAATATTTCAGGAAAATGAGTATTTTTGTATTGAAGTCAGTTGGATGCAGAGTGTGTGGTGCAGTATTTAACACTGTTGCCTCACAGCTTGCAGGTGTTTTCCCAGCAGCAGACACTGAGAGCTGCTGTCTCCACACTGTCTTCAGATGTGTTGGATCTGTGAGAGACTCAAGACTAAAACCTGCATGATGATGATGATGATGGTTTTACCTCATTTATATTTCTCTTTTGCTAAATAACACAACAAGGTCTCTGCTCTGTGACATGTATAAATCTGTGTGAGAGTCCACATGATGGCATCATTAACACAATTTTGCCATCGGAGGTGTTGCTGCTGTGCTGCCAGTATGTTTGGAGGTTTGCTTCTTCTTCTGTGGTTAAAGATAATTCAGTGTACATTCATGCACTGTGTCTGTATTTCAAAATTCTGATTTAGTCCCTATTTGGCCCCGTCCACCACCTGACAAAAGTATGAGGACACTTCTCATTTTGGACTGAACTTTAAATGTGTTAGATATGTATGTGTGTCCTAGAAAATGTCAACATGACACAACATTATTCAACATTTGAGGAACATTTTCACACTTAATGTATATTTTAGCATATTTTTCTTAATACTGAAAATCCTTTTTTGTATATTATAAGAAAGTCAAAGAGTCTTTATTGATCCCCCTTGGGAGAAATTTGTCTCGGACAGAGGAGTCTGCTGCACAGACAACATGTTCAACACATCCCACACATTCACTCATACAGATAATAAAATGAATCAATCAATTACATAATAAATAAATATACATTATATAAAAATTTAAAATAAAAGAAATAAAATACTAGATAAAAAAATCCATTATCAACAGGATCAATAAATAAGCATCACAAAACCTCAGACTCGTGACGTGATGATTAATTGTGCTTGAAGGATGACAGTTTTCAAGTCTGTGCAGGTTCTCCTTTGTATTTGACTCAGATCATTGTTGTGTGATCAGGTTTGGTGTGAAGATAAAAACTCAGTGTGTTGTCTCCAAACTCCAGCGTTAATTGTTACAGACCAAAAAGAAGATGAACACGTTTGTACCAGTGTGGATACTTTCTGCTGCTGTGAGAAGACCTCACACAGTGACGTCCTCATACTGTCCTCAGGTGGTGCAGCTGAACACCTTCACCCTGACTGGACTCAGAAGTGGTGCATGGTTCACCTCTTGCTTATTTAATGGCTGTGGTGCAGTAATCTTACAGTTTACAAAGCACTGGCCCCACATCACACATGTTGGGTTTACCTGAAACAAATCTGGGCAACGCTCTGTTCGTTTAGTGGAGCACGAGTGGAGCAGGAGACGTCCGAGTGGGTAACGAGGCTGTTTGGCAGTTCGGGCGTCTCCAACACCTGCAGCAAAAAAAAAAAAAAAAAAAACAATAAAAAAACCTCTCACTGAGTCTGGCTTTTCCGTGCAGCACCTTCCTGATGTGATGGTGGCCGGTGGAGATTACTCTCATCTGGAGGAGATTAGCCGGCGATGCTGATAGACACGATCAGGCCGACACTTCATCATTTCACGCAGTTCGACATCAGCTCGCTTGTTTACGCAGCGCTGTGTCCTCACGCTGACTGATCCACTCTCATCAGAGGAAATGAACTTAGCTTTCCTATTAGAGACAATCATGCGTTGTGCAACAGCTACAGCGGGAACTTTTAGTTCAGTAGACAAATAGGTTTTAAATGAGTGTAATGAACAGATATTACTGCAGACATGATAAGAACTGCAAACAGTAAAGAGAAAAAATGTTTACCCAGCAATCCTCATTATCTAAAGTGTTTTCTGCAGAGCTGCCAGTCGCTCTATCTGAAGCACCATCAGCCTGAAGCACCACAACACAAACCAGGATTTCTGCTTTTTGTTTTTTTATTGCATTAGGCAACAGGTGGAATGTGTGCCGATGCATTTTTCCCGCTGTTGTTTTTAGCTCCTAATTCATCCGTGAAATTACTCAGATGTTCATTCATCATCCGTGCGATGAAGCCGAGAGCAACAGGCCCCCGAGACGAGAACCAGTTGATGGATCGAGCATTTTCCGAGGGCAGAATATTACCTCAGTCCACGGCGGGCAGTAAACACATTTATTATTTATCAAACCAGCCTGTGTGACGTGATGAAACACTAAGTGGGAGAGCATGAAATAAATAAATACTTGTGTTCCAGGAGAGGGGTAGATTTTTTTTTTTTTTTCTTGAATAAAATCAAACCCAGGGACTGTGTTTGTAGTGCCGGCCCAGGTTTGTAATTGGTTTCATATTTAGTTATACTACAGTAAAACTTATTGAAAGGTATAACAGGGTTCTGTGAGCTCAGACACAGAAATAAATCTTTGTTAGCGTTGTTGCAAAAATGTTGCGCACCTCCTCGTGCCAACAGCTCTGACTGGACACTGATTTTTTTTTTGTAAGCTTTGAAATATTCGTATGTCCCGGCCAAGTGCTGTTCACCTATCTGGAATGTACAGTTAAAATTGCTTTGCAGCTAATATAAATACAGGCCGCGGCTGTTGCACTGCGGAGAGATGGCAGGCCCTTGTGTGGAGAGCGGCCGGCTCTTAGTCACGGGCTCTTCCAGTCGTGTAAAAGGTGGTCGCATTAACTGTTGTGTTGATACATCTGGGAGTGAGTGTGTGTGTGTGTGTTCTGCTGCTGCCCTCCATCACTGACAAGTAATTAAGAAGATGAGGTCACCATGGAGACCACATCACTCTGTGTGTCTGTGATCCTCGGTGACATGCCGGCTGCTCCCGCCACATTTCTGAGAGGAAAATATCTCCAGGTTGAAATGTTTCGAACAGAGAGGTATAGTTGTTGTGTTGTACTGTGTCCGGTCACAGGTGAAGTGAGTGTGTCCTAATCGGCTGGGACAGACTGAAGACATGAATGATTGGACAGAAAGAGGCTCCCGATCTGTGCCTGTCTGAAATACTCTGAAACTCCATTACGTCATTTTCCATGACAGTGGTTCCTGCTGCTGGTTACATGTCCCCTGTCGCTCCTACAGCTGCTGGGATCATATTTAAAGCTGCTATAATCATTATCTTTATATAAACAGTGGATCATATGGCCACTTACACATGAAAGGGGTCACCTACAGAGAATTATCACCTGCTGTCATTTTAATGTGGTGGTTCAGCCTCACAGGTCTCACTGCAGGGCTCTGAAGAACCAGGTGTTTCCCTCATGAGTCGGTGGAGACCAAAACAGAGCAAAAACATTTACTCACAGCTTGGTCTTGCTGCCACATTTGTGCTATTTTGGGTTGAAGGAAACAAGCCTGGTAACTGCCATCACATCAGACAGTAAGGTCTTTTTTAGGGCTGTCAAAATTAACGTTATCACGAAATAATCAATTCTCGTGATTAATCTGATTAAAACTTTTAACGCAATTAACCCATTTGCAGTGCAGATTGACTCTGAACATCTCTGGCAATGCATCAGGGCAGTTTGTCCAGGTAGAAGTGCTGTGGTGTATGTGCAAATGGGCAGATGAGGCGGTAGTGACAGGCAGCATAACCAACCAATAAAGATGGACGATGCTAAACAACATGTTGGCCCTCTTGATTGTCCAACATAAACTTTTATCCACACTCTGCAGGAAGTTTTCTTTTCACCGAAGCACTTCCAGGTTAAAATACCATAATAGCGCAAAGCAAACATTAGTCATCCTGCTAGCACTTTGGCTAACGTGTTGCCCCACTTGTGACAAACCACCCTCATGCAAAATAAAACATAATTAATATACATTAAAAATTAATGATATTTAATCGTGATTAATCTAAATTAATCCACAGCGGCCTCGTGATTAATCTGATTAAAGATTTTAATCGTTCTACATTAGAAACTTCAAACTGGTGAGCTATGTAACAGCTCTGGACCCTTAGCTGCACTTTTTAAATCACCATGTGAACTCTTCATACATGTGGAAATATAGTTGCTGCAGGAATTATTCATTTCCAGTGCACCACTTGTAGAACATGCACTGGTTTTCATACAAACTGTGATTATTGTGCTTGTTACTGTGCTTTGACATCTTTGACCCATATAGGCTAGTTAACTTCTTTCTTGAGCTTACAGTATATTAGCATTAGCATATGGGCACTTGATGAGACAAGACGTTCAAAAGTGATTAAAAATGGACAAAAATGGCCGACATGTTGCCCACATTCACAGAAAACATGACACATTCAATAAACACAGTCTTTCAGCACATTCATGCTAACACTGATAACTAGCATGTGCAGTTAGCTAACCACAGCTACCAGGTTGATTCAAAGTCAGTGTGGGGCAGGATTGTTATGTGGACACCATCCAACAGAAGCTAATGTCACTAACATGGACTCTTCTCATTTTGATGCTGAGTAATAGTAAAAAGTTAGTTAGCATGTTTAGCATATATTAGCACATCATCAGAAAACTATTAAAATAAATGCAGTAACTTTTAATAATTTCCAGACTGGTTCATTTGTGCATTCCACACAGTTTAATAATGTAACTGTTTATTCAATATTAAACACAGTGAGGATCCATATTTAGGCAGCAGGAGAAATGACATTGTATAATCTCATCGGCTGACTCACGTTTGGACAGTTCTCGGTTCGGGAGGATGGATGTTATGATTTCATGGCTCCTATTATTATGAGAGGGATTTGCAGATTTGAAGCTACTGTCCACTGGAAACAAAAACTCAGCTGGGCGGCTATTAAACTTTCCGTGATTGTCGCTAATATGCGTTGTGGATATGAGCAAGGACAAATGTAATATAGAGGGAATTAAAGGGCTTACTCTGGAAGATTTTATTCAAAGTTTTCATTATTTGTTAAGAATCTTCACGAAGGCAGGCAATTAAAGGGGTGCCCTGTATCGTCAGTCACCACAGATACCAGTCGTATTTATTATGAAGGATTTGAGAAGCTCTGAATTAATACGATAACACAAGACTGAGGAAGAGGGGGGTGGGGGGGGAGTCTTTAACATATGGGCGATATATTCCTAGAGATATCATCAATCAGTGCAGTACAGCCTGATGTAAGTGAAGAACAGCACTGACAGAGATCTAATCGGTGGTCCTGTGTAATTATTCATTCATCAGCTGTTAGTCGGAGTGATAAAGACCGTCCAGGATTATCTATCTCCCCAAAACTCCGGAAAAGATTAGGTCATTGCATCCAGCGCGCTATTTTTAGAGCTCTTTAACGGGTGGCATATTAAACAAAACGCTTAGAAATTCAATTAAGAAACCACTCAGCCACAATGACCTGAAAATAACCCAGAGTTATTCTAAAACAAAGGCTCTGCCGACCAGCCGCTGTGCCGCCTCACATGTGGTTTGGAAAAGACGAGTGCTTAAAACCACAGATTCTTAGGGGCTGCGGAGATTAATGAAGAGTTTCTTTTTCCAGGTGTTGTATTGTGGATACAAGAGCTTTGGACGGTGAATTTTTACCAAGGGGAGAAATCCTCACGGTAGAAATGAAAACAGTAACACAATATACAGCTCTGATCCGGCTCACGGCTTAGAAGCGAGAACAGGAGCACATTCCAGACCCGAGAGAACCGGAGCGAGGACGGAGGCAGCGGCTCGGGGTCGGGCTCGGATATCGATCACATGTACTACATCTGGGGGAGCCAGGGGTCGTCGCTGCCACATGGTCTCGTGGGACCTGTTCGACTGCAGGAAGAAGTTTTAATGGTTTTCAGAAGCCTGTTTAATAACTGACACCCTGACATAAAAGACACATCTTAGTCCGTCCTATAGTTTTTTACATATTGGCCTGTCATCATCAGCTGGTCTTCATCTTCCACTGCTTTCATTGGCACTGCTTACAGCTGCCACATGAGCTTTTGGTTTTGATGTAAAATGAGTCTCAGTCTAACTGTCTCTTCAACATGAACAAAAAAGTGAAGCTGCAACCACTCACTGACTTAGACGGTGAATCGTACAGAGGTGTGATGGAAATGAACTCTACAAAGTTTGTCAGTTTACTCTGGGAGTCACAACATCCCAACCTTCAATTATATAATGAATGAAAATGAGGTTAATAAAATACAAAGAGTTTTAATTAACATTTCATATTGTCAGCTCCTCATGTAATTTATATGTGTGATGTTTCTCCTTTCTCAACCACACTCACAGATCTCAACAGAATCTGTACATTTCAGTTATTTCTAGTTTTTGTTACATTAAAAACAAACTCTACGGTGGATTCAAATGAAAGTGAAATGCTCTCAGGCCCTAAAACCCGTCACAGGAATATGGTCCATGGATCATGTTGCTTTTAAATGTTTTAACATTTGTTTGTCAGGAAATGTTTGTGAAATGATGCTAGAAGGCGACAAAATTCAGGACTTTGGTGATCCAGTCATCAAACCTTGAATAACACCCCACTTCAGACTTGTGACTCATCAATAGACTTAGGACTTGTATTGAGACTTTATTGTCTTGACTTGGGACTTGCCTGGAGGACCAGCTGTCTGGACTTGGAACCTGGGACTTACGTTGAGACTTACCTGTCTTGACTTGAGACTTGAGATTCTCCTTGAGACTTAATTGTCATGACTTGTGAGTTGGGACTCGCCTTGAGACTCAGCTGTCTTGACTTAGGACATGTCTTGAGAATTAACTGTCTTGACTTGGGACTTGCTCTTGACTCTAACTGCGACATGAAGTTCTGTGAATTAATCATAATACAAGTTCTACAGAGTATTCCTACTTGGTGAAGGCTGCATAATGACTTGTTCAGAGACTTGATGTCTTGACCTTGGTTGTGGCTCAATAATAACATCATCAGGATGTAACTGTCTTGACTTGAGAAGTAACCTGAACCTTGTTTCCTGACTCAGGACTTTTTTTGAATTGTGATGTGATTCATGATTAACCTTTGTTTTCTTGGGACTTGACTCAGGTCTTAAAGCAGAGACTGACTTGTAACCATACACTGTTTAAAGAAATGGATGAAGCAAGTCCGGCACAATAATGAGTGCAATACCACCAACAACCACTAGATGCTGGACCAAAAAACTCTCCAAATGACTTCAGATCAAAGGAGAAGTTAGGGGTGGGGTTAGCTTGATTGACAGCTAAGACCTCTAACAAGATCAGATCTCAACTCCAGTCTCAGACACATTGGACAGTGTCCTCTGGTTCAAGTGTCAGCCACGCCTCCTCCCTTCATTTCCAAATATGGTCACTTCTGGCTCCAAAAAAAACAACATGGCGATGTTCAAAAACTCCTGGCTTCACAACGTGAGTCCAAAATCCAATAAGTGACGTCACATTAGCTTTGTCCATTGTTACACCACTGATGAATACAGGTCTACCATGTGCACTGCACTGAGGTCCTATCCCATTTCTTTGTTGACATGCAAACTTTCCACCTCTCCGTGATACCTGCAGATGTTGCAGTGCAAAAACTCCAACTGCAGATTTGTTTTTGTTGAACATAGGAACTCATCTGTTTAACTGCAATCGCAGATCATGAAAATATCACATTAAAGCCGTTCTGCTCATGTGTTATTGCCCTCTGCAAATGCAACCGATAACCCAAATAATGAACAACTGGGGGGGGGGAAAAAGGATCTGGATGGGCCAAGTACAATAGGTCCTGCTTCTAATAACTGCGATCGCAGTCATGTATCCAGGTACCAGCAGAGGAGGGTTGCATGCAAGGTGAAATCATTCTCAGCTCTGTTCCACCTTGCTCACTCCACCGTCCTCGTGTGTTGTGAATAATAAAAAAAATAGAAGAATTCATTTTATGGTTTTACTAGTCAGCAACCCAGGTATGCATTTGTCAAAATAGGGGGAAAGTTAGAACCATATGTTAATTTGAATGGGAGGCACCTGGTTGTGATTAGGGCCGTGCTGTGATAGAAACACACACTGGCTGTGTTCAGGGAGAACACAGTGGACAGTACAACACTGACTCCAGTCTGAATCCAAACATCTCAAACGTCTAACAGATACCGTTTAGTGAACACGCTGATGGACAGAATCATTGAGGACACATCTGCTGTGTTTGTGAGTGGATCAGTGTGGTGATGGACAGCACAGAGTCTCCATATAAAAACCTACTTTTCCATAAATTACAGTGTAATTTACTTTACTACTTCCCTCTCAGTATGTGGGCTTGTTTGGACATGGTTCTGTTTTACTCTGAGGCCTCGACAGAGCCTGAGCCTCTGCATTTCTGAGGTGTTACTCTTTAAATTTCAGATTTCTATCGGGGCCAAATCTTCAACAGGTGTTAGGAATAAAAGATGAAGTAAAAAAAAATAAAAAAAAACGGCTTGTGTTTTCTAGAAAAAGTGCAAAGTACAGCTGTTAACGGGCAACGTGATAGAAAAATGACGGGTGACAGAGACCAAACCGTTCAGCTAAAAGAAGTTCAAGCATGTAATCACAACATAGACTTTAAAAAAAGACTCACAAGCATCGCTAATAAAAGTATAGGCATGCACAGGACATCCAGCTAACTGTACCACATCAAAGGACCACATTTAGAAACCCGCGGGACCTCTGACCCAACCTCAGAGGACACATACAAAAAGGCTCCGGCCATATAGGAAAATGACAGTCATCACTTTAGATCTACATACCAATAAAGAACAGGGGGGGAAACAACCTACAGCAGCTAATGCCTTGTCTTTCAGAACCCAAGTACAGGATGTCCCAAAACCTCCTCCTAAAGCTAAATGAAGATGAATCAGAAGTAAGTCTGTCCAGGCCCCTGATGTACACTGATGTACAGATTCCTCCCCACAGAGCAACGCTGGCTTCCTGTTCACTCCAACTCACACCACAGGCCACAGATCTAGGTGAACTCTTTGTTAACCAAGTGCTGCTCAGTCCAGCGTCCTTCTGTTAAAGATATTTCCTCACATTGACCTTAAAAAGGCTGTGCATGCATCTGTATCTCTGTGTGTAATTTAATATGCTCACATTAAAACCAGTATTCAATTCAAAGTCTGGTCCATAGATTGTATATAGAAATGGATGAAGCAAGTAGGGCTTGAAAATGAATGCAAAAAAGTGCAATACTCCCCACAACCCATAGATGTTGGCTCCTAGACTGAGACACAAGGAGGAGTTAGGGGCTGGGTTGGTTTGATTGGCTGGACTTCAAAGATACTGTCGAGTCTCATACACATTGGGCAGTGATTTTGGGTTCAAGGGTTAGTCACACCTCCTCACTCCTCCCTCCAAATCCATATATGGTCACTTCTGGCTCCAAACAACCAACATGGTGACATTAAAACTCCTGGCTTCAAAATGTGAGTTCACAAACCAACAGGTGATGTCACGTTAGCTTCGTCTTGTCTTTCTCAATGGCCAGACCCCAAAGACAGTGTGAAGGTGACTGTGACTGTGAAGGTTTCTGTACTCTCAATTGCTAGCAGGGGACCTTTATTTTGAAATGATTACAGGAAGGGTTGAGTTCTTTTAATCATCCGCTCGACTCCCTATGCCATCTGAGGCATTGAAATGTTCTTCATACTGAAATATGACTAATTAACCTGATCAAACAGAGAAAATTAAATAAAGTCTTGACTCTGTTACAAGCCAGCCTCAGATAGAGGCTGATACCTTGGGCCCCGGCCACTATGTGTGGATGGGACGAGCACATTACTTCTGTTTCAGCCTATTTTTACCAGTTACCAGTTGCAGCCTGTCAGTAGGGGGCGCTGAGGCACCACTTCTATCAAGTTAACAGAGATGAAAGAATAATTAAACATGTTAAACATACCTAAATATTCCATGATATTTATGAATTAGAAAATATTTAGTTAAACCACCCACCTGGTAGTCATATTAGCATTTACTAAAAAAATGTTTCTTTCAGTTCTCTGTGGATACATGCAAGTAAGTTCTTATGAGGCTGCTCTCTGATTGGTTGCTTTAGATTTTTCATACCCACTTGTGTTAGGAGTGCATCAATACTGAGTTTATGTTGGTGCAGTCACCATGAGAGAAAATTCTGAAAGCTAATATTATTGGTCATAAACCCACATTAAACTCAGATTCACTGATCGGTGGAATCGGATTTTCACTTTCACTTTTAAAGCAACTGATGGCATCGTTGTTCTTTACTCAAGAATAAAGATCAGTAAACTTGTTCTGCAGGGCCATCAGATCTACAACTCACTGTACAGGTACAACTGGTACTGGAATATTTATTGTTTGGCTTTAGTTGCTATCTGTTCTTGGCATGTTTCTAGTGATTTGATTACAGTCGGTAGAGTCAGCACGTTACAGTCAACACACTGACACTCTTACAGTCAACACACTGACACTGTTACAGTCAACACACTGACACTCTTACAGTCAGCACACTGACACTGTTACAGTCAACAGACTGACACTGTTACAGTCAGCATACCGACAGTGTTACAGTCAACACACTGACACTGTTACAGTCAGCACACCGACACTGTTACAGTCAGCATGTTACAGTGTTACAGTCATCACACTGACACTGTTACAGTCAGCATGTTACAGTGTTACAGTCATCACACTGACACTGTTACAGTCAGCATGTTACAGTGTTACAGTCATCACACTGACACTGTTGCAGTCAGCACATTGACAGTGTTACAGTCATCACACTGACACTGTTG
>OOFC01043119.1:0-5000 GCA_900323345.1 Pseudochromis fuscus
TGTCATCATCATCATCATCTTTGTTGTCATCATCATCATCATCGCCATCATCATTATTGTCATCATCATCATTATCATCATCATCATCGTTGTCATCATCATCATTATCATCATCATCATCATTGTCATCATCATCATCATCATCATCATCATCATCACATCATCATCATCATCATCATAATCATCACATCACATCACATCACATCATCATCGTTATCATCACATCATCATCATCACATCATCATCATCATCATCATCACATCATCATCATCATCATCATCACATCATCATCATCATCTTCGTTATCATTCTCATCATCATCGTTGTCATCATCATCGTCATCATCATCATCGTCATCAATGTCATCATCATCATCACAGCATCATCATCATCATCATCATCATCATCACATCACATCACATCACATCACATCACATCATCATCATCATCACATCACATCACATCACATCACATCATCATCATCATCAGGAGGAAACCCCTCTGTCCTGATAGGAGCTGGTCTCAGGACCTGAGGGTCTCCAGGACCAGAGAACAAGGGGGTCTGAGTATGATGTGATGTGAGTGATTTGCTGTGTCCTTCACAGTCTCCACAGGTTAGTCCAGTTAGGAGTTAGTCCACCTTCATTCAGTGTAGGAGTTCAGGAGCAGGACCTTACACCATCCACTTCCTGTCCTGGATCTGTCTCCCTGGCTCCTTGTCCCTCTCTCCTACATCACTGTCCAACAGTCTCTCTGTCCACAGCATGAGGTGGACATTTCAGCCCATGTCACAGCTGTAATGCTGCTGTAGACAGTTAGTCTGTATGAGCTCATCGTTTCACACAAACCTGAAGATTATTTCAGCCAACGTGAGCTTCGTTCTCCTGCTTTCCTGACACTGGCCACAGCTCCTCTCTCCTCCATGTTTCTGTTATCTCTGCACTTTACTCCCCTCACTGTGACCTCCAGGCCCTTTCATCATTTGTTAGAATACATTGTAATAACCTCTCCACAGCCACCACCACCACTGCCAGGAGTCCCGACAGTCAACCTTCACAGAGAGACCACTGCTGCTCCATCTCTGCTCCATCGTGGATGCAGCTCTTCACTCTGGTAACACACATGATGTTTGACACTAAATAAAAACTGATGCACATCCAGAGAGACGACAGCTGATGTTTAAAACAGGCCATCGCAGTGTGAACAGGATATTTTACCATCAAACATGTGAATAATAATAAAAAGTGACAGTACCTGCTGATCAACCACTTCTCTCCAGCTTCAACTATTCTTGTTAATGTTAATGAAGTGTGTTTATCAGCTGATCAGCTTGAAAACACCAAGTGATGGACGACTGGAAGAAAGCCTCCAGCAGAGTTCAAGCCAAGCTACAGTGAAGCTGCTGGATAGACAGCTCCATACCTCTCCTCTGTTTGTGATGTGGACCTGCAGCCTGGACAGTTTGGAGATGAAGTCTACAGCTCTGACCTCTTCATCTGGTCCTAACAGCGGTGAAACACCACGAGCAAGCTTCATGAGTGACTCTGTGAAATCTATTCAGGGGATTCTCCAAATATGTCAAACTTTTAACCTCCCAGCAGACAACAGGAAAGTTGCCTGATCTTTCATGCACTTTGATATCTGTTTGAAGAAAAAAAATCAATTTGGCAAAAAAAAGTCAAAGTTTGTGAGTGAATCGGTTGAGAGGAAAAAAATCTAATTAAAGCACATAATGAGATCTTTCTGTGAACGGAGTGAGAAAAGCTCCTTCATCAGTGATACGGATCACATTGTGTCTCAGGAAGGATACATCTGAAAAGACGGGGTTGTCATAGATTGTGGAGTACAGCCATGAGCAGACTGTATTCAGGAAGGTGCCGGCTGAATCATTTTACACTCCACTGCCTCCCGCTCTCATATACACGCTAATGAAAATCTTACAGATACTAAATAATGTATTCATTTGTTCTGCTGGGTCCTTGCTGGGAATAGGTTGTAGTTTACCTTTTTAATTAAGTTTACAAATGTGATCTTTGACTGAATATAATTTGACTGTAATGTCATAAAGGAGCTGTTTGTGTAATAAGTCTTAAACAACATGGCAGTCACTCAGGAGTTTCCACAGTGGGAGTGTGGGATGATGTTTTATTGCTGCTTTCAGGGTTTTGTGAATGGTCACATGTCCAACATCTTCTGCTCAGGTCCAGGTCCTCCTCCAGACTGTGTCCTGTCCCCTCTGCTGTGCACTGACAGCTGCAGGTCCTTCAGACAGGACATTATGACGTGTTGCTGTCCTGCTGTCTCCAGGGGACAGAACCTGGTCCTGGCTGAGCTTCACCTGCATCTAATTCCTGATTTTAGAAAGAACTCTTCTGACCCAAAAGCATCATCCATGGAGGACATGTGGACACCATCCTGGACACCTACACATACTCAGACACCTTGTTTGACTCCAGCCTAAAGTCAGACATTAAACAGAGTCAAGATGATGCAAAAGCTGATTTATTCTAATGCATCTTCAGATATTGTTTGTTATCTTTATTACTCCTTGTTTGTTGGTTGGTTGTTGGTCTGTGAGGGACAGAAACTGTCCCAACAACATAGTTAACATCTGTTCTCAGATTAGTGAAGTTTGACTGACTGACTAAACTGCATCTGGAGGAAGCATGTGATGCAGAAGGCCAGGGGGTCATAGGTCAGTCTGATCCTGTACTGACAAATGAATCAGTTTAATGACCTCAGGGTGGCGCTATCGAGCCCTCAGAGGAAAATGATGCTCTGACTCTTTTATTCCTTCTGCCATCAGACTTTTAAATGCTGCTGACAGCAACTATGATTGGTTTTTATAGGGCCAGTAATGTATAGAGCATGTATTTATCCATCCATCCATCTTCTTCCTCTGATCCAGGGTCAGGTCGTGGGGGCAGCAGTCTAAACAGACTTCCCTCTCCCCGGCCACCTCCTCCAGCACTTCCTGGGGCATCCCGAGGTGTTCCCAGTCCAGACATAGTCCCTCCAGCGTGTCCTGGGTCTTCCCCGGGGTCTCCTACCAGTGGGCCATGCCCTGAACACCTCACACCTCAGGAGGCATCCTGATTAGATGCCCGAGCCTCCTCATCTGGTTCTTCTCAACAAGGAGGAGCAGCGACTCTACTCCAAGCTCCTCCTACTCCTGGATGACCGAGCTCCTCCCCCTATCTCTGAGGGAGAGCCCAACACCCTACACAGGAAGCTCCTTCAGCTGCTTGTATCCACGATCTTGTTCTTTGGTCACTACCCAAAGATGGTGACCAGAGGTGAGGGTGGAGATCAACCGGTAAATCGAGAGCTTTGCCTTTCAGCTCAGCTCCCTCTTCACCACGATGGATCTGAGAGTCTGCAGTGATGTGGACCCTGCACAGATCCACCTGTTGATCTCCTGCTCCATCCTTCCCTCACTCCAGAACAAGACCCTGAGGTACTTGAACTCCTCCACTTGGGGCAGGATTTCCTCCCCGATCCAGAGAGGACTCTCCACCCTTTTCTGACTGAGAACCATGGCCTCAGATTTGGAGGTGCTGGTTCTAATCCCAGCCTCTTCACACATGGCCCCCTCGACATCCTGGCTGCACCTAGACATTCTGTCCATAACAGTTATCAACAGAATCGGTGACAAAGAGCAGCCCTGGTGGAGTCCAACCCTCCCTGGAAACTAAGTCAGTGTGGACCAAGGTCTGGCACCGGTCATACAGGGAACAGACGGCCTGTATCAGGGCGTCCGGTACCCCATACTCCTGGAGAACACCCCACAGGACTCCCTGAGGGTCGAATCCCTTCTCCAAGTCCACAAAACACATAGTTGTTGTGCTATCTGCAGTTATTACCTTGTGTCTACTGCTTCGTTCAGGTTTCCTGTTTGTCAGACAGGTCAGAGTCAGGAAGGTCTATCTATCTATCTATCTATCTATCTATCTATCTATCTATCTATCTATCTATCTATCTATCTATCTATCTATCTGTCTATCTATCTATCTATCGGAGTGACAGGTTGATTTAGCTGTTTTCATGAGTTTCCAATGAAACATAAAATATATATTTACAAAATAAATAAAAAATCAGCCTCCATGTGATTCAAAACTTCCTGTTATCTGTATTATGATCACAGCTCCTGGAGTTTTCCAGGTTCTTCTTCTGTTTTAGTTTCAGATGATCAATCAGCAACATTCTGTTCACCTGGTTTGTTACATTCTCTTCAGTGTAATCTCGTAGTAACTAAGTATCTTCTCCATCAGAGGACACAACTAGAAAGTGGATTAGTAGTTTTCTTTCCTCACATGTTCAGGTGTCCTGTCCTGAATGAGGAGACAACAGGACACTGAGGAGGGATCAGCACCAACGAACCACTTTACACAAAGTACAAAATATCAACTTCATATATTTCAAAACAAACTTCCTTCAGATAAAGATCCTGACAGTGACACATGTGGACAGAGATGAAGGCATCTGTCAGACCTCAGTCAGTGGTCTGTGTTAAGCTAACTTTAAGCGACAGCTAGTGTTAGCAGACCTGGTAGTTTGGGACAACACGTGTCAGTCATCAGGATAATAAGTTTCATAAAGGATTGAAATGAACAGAGTGTTTCTCAGCAGTTGTCATGACGACGTGTTGACTTGATGTTTCCAGAACAAAGGTTTAAAGCAGAGCAGTGAGCGAGGAGACGTGGTCAGGAGGGACAGAGACACACTGGACATGGCAGTGCAGCAGCTGATGTGATGCTGAGGACAGTCAGGAGGTGACCACAGCTGATCAACCAATCAGGAGGACAGGAGGACTTTAATGTCCTGCAGGACATTCACCAGCTCAGACACAGTCAGACACTTGTCCCAGCTACAGCAGCTGGGGACCAATCATCAAGTCTCTTTCTGAGGCTCCTCCCACTTCATATTTCCTCAGGTGATGTATTGATTATATTTATACGAGTATAAAAAGTGTGACCCACTATCTCACTCTCAGTTGAAGT
>OOFC01043119.1:10000-12392 GCA_900323345.1 Pseudochromis fuscus
TTCACAATGCATTTTACCATCCAGCTGATTTAAGAGAGAAAACTCAACACAATCATCTTCAGTCCAGTCCAGTCGCACTACCTCAGTGTGAGTCGTAAACTGATGATCCACCATCACCTGGTCCCTGTGGAGAACATCTGGGAAGCCACACAGGTGAGTCTGAACCATCCCTGAAACATCTTTGCTCCAAGCTGTTCACTGACATCAGACACTGGACAAAACTGGCAGCAACCCCATAAAGGATGAAAGTGTGTGTGACACACTGGGAGGTTGTGTGACGTGATGCTGGATGAACTGTGTGTATGATGTGTGGTAAGTAAATTCTTGAATCTCTGTGTTGGGAGCTGAAACTTCATTTTACCACAAGGGAACAAATCTGTAGACAGGCCTGGAGTGACCGGTGTGTGCCTCTCGTTTCCATAGCAACAGATGTGAGAGTTAAAGATGCATCGCCTGTTGTGTGCTTCACCTTTTCTCTGTCCTTTTACAGGTCAGTCATTTATAAAAACACAGCAACGTACTTAACAACATATCATGTGAAGGCATCTTTGTCAGACGTGTTTTAGGTTGGAAATAAAGGTAGTTACCATGGTACTACTGCAGGGGGAGGAGCTTAACAAGATGTAATGCGATGTTGTTGTTCATGAAGACTTGCTCCTGTAGTAAATATATCTGTGATTGAACAACAACAGAAGCCAGAATACCAGACAGATCTGCTGTGATGGAGACAGGACAACATCACATCCATGCTCTTCAGAAAGCTCTTCTGTTTCCACTGTGTGCGTCTGGAGTTCAGCTCTGCTCTCATTGGACACCAGGCCTGCCAGTCACACTAACCACACCCCCAAATCTTACTCTTTTTGAAGCCTAACATCTTCTTAAAGGTGATTTCCTACAGTCACACTGCATGTGGCACAGGTTTCACTCAGGACACGATCACATAAGTGACGTGGAAGACGTGAATGGACTTTGACTTTGTGTGTCTCCTCACCCTGTAACTGTCTGGCTGCTGTTAGCTCACTGCAGCGAGGTGTGTTTATCACCTCCAGTCTGTGATACACCCTTGACACCACAGGTCACAGTCATAGATGATGGTGTAATACAGTGTTTCCCAACAGGGGTACACCCTCCCCTAGTGGTGCATGAGTGCAGTGCAGTGGGTAAGTGACACCATTTATTCATTTATTTTCAAGATAAAAAAATGTGTAAAGCACTTTGTGTCACATTTGGATGTATGAAAAGTGCTTTATCAATAAAGTTTGATTGATTGATTGAATTTAGACATAAATCAAAACATCAGATTACAAATGCTCTCACACTCATGACTTGTCGATAAACATGTTTCTCATGTAATTGATGTTTTGGTTTATTAAAGTAAATAAATACATTGAACAGCAATGTGTGTATTGATGCTGTGAACATTTGTTAGTCTGTGACATGTCATTGGGTGTGTTTGATGGAGTAAAGCCAATTAACATCAAAGTGATTTATTTTTATTCTTGATTTATGATCTGATATCTTCACCGTTCAGGGATGTTTGAAGTGATAACATGATATTTATGCACTTTATTGCACTGTTGTCATTTTCAAAGGATGGTTGTGGTGGTCCTGCTATTTATTGTTCCCTGCTAATCCAATTAATCGAGAAGAGACCCAATCCGATTCATTGATGATCAGAATAAGGTCTTTAATCACAGAAACAAACTCAAAACGCTGCACAAAACGGCAGGAAAAACACAAAACCAAACTAAAATCCAAAACACGAGGAAACAGGAAAAACCAAAACTTCAAAAACCCAAGAAAAAACAAAACCACTGGAACAGGAAGAAGGAGCTGGGATCTCAAGACACAAGTATCCCCTTTGGGATTAACAGAGTATTCTAATCTAATGTAATCTGATCTAATCTACTCTAATCTAATCTGATCTAATCTACTCTAATCTAATCTGATCTAATCTACTACAATCTAATCTCATTTTATCTGATCTGATCTAATCTAATCTAATCTACTCTAATCTGCTCTGATCTAATCTTATCTAATCTGATCTACTCTACTATAATCTAATCTAATCTACTCTAATCTGCTCTGATCTAATCTAATCTGATCTAATCTAATCTAGTCTACTCTAATCTGCTCTGATCTAATCTTATCTAATCTGATCTACTCTACTATAATCTAATCTAATCTACTCTAATCTGCTCTGATCTAATCTAATCTGATCTAATCTAATCTAATCTACTCTAATCTAATCTAATCTGATCTGATCTAATCTGATCTAATCTAATCTAGTCTACTCTAATCTACTATAATCTAATCTAATCTGATCTGATCTAATCTGATCTAATCTAATCTAGTCTACTCTAATCTACTATAATCTAATCTAATCTGATCT
>OOFC01043120.1:0-10560 GCA_900323345.1 Pseudochromis fuscus
GAGACAGCAGACACTGGACATCAGTTCAGGACAGAGGATGAACCGGTCAGTCAGACCCCAGGACCACAACGCTCCATGGGTCAGGAACAGGCAGCTCCAGGGACCTGTAGAGACTGACACAAAGAGCAACGAGCACAGTGAGGACAAAAAAAAAAGACTACAGCAGAGACCGAACCAGTATTAAGGTAACCTCATCTACACGTCCTCTTTCTCAATCTAAGCCTATTGGGAGAGGGAGAGGGGTTGTGCAGTGCGGGGAAAGCAGAGGGAGGGACGTGTTAAACTAGAAAGAGCATCAGGATGCTACACACTGAACACTGTTGCCCTCTTGTGGTGAAATAGCAACACTACCTTGTAAAAACATTTGTTCAGTGGATGTTACACCTAGCTTGGTCAGCTAGCTGTAATGCATTTTTTTCCATTATGTTGCAAACTGAAGGACAGACCAACAACACAACACAGACACGAAACAAGACTTGTGAGGATAACAAGTTAAAGCAATAGCAAACATCTAATCAATGACACTGGGAACCTTTCTGGTTAATGATCCCATAACCTTTCATTGGAAATCTGTCAAGTTAAGACAAAAAAAAAAACACCAGGTGCTTAAACACACACTGCTCCTGGTGTTTTACCCATGAGTACAATCTGATATCTGTGACAGACATGTTGTTGTGTTACGTGCTCAGAGATTTGAATGTGTGTTCACAGCTTTGACAAATAAACAACTGATCAGCACCGGGACTTGTTTGTCATACCAATGACATATTAGCAACAGAGACCATAAAAATAGCATAAGTTCAAATAGATGCACACATTTTCATCTCAATACCAAGCCTAAAATAATATTCAGAAAGCTATCTCTCTGTATTATTTATACAGTCCTAGATTTTAAATTCCTTAAAACTGAAGGCCTGAATAAAGTGGTGTAATCATAAGTATCTTAATTTTTTAACTTGTGTCTAATTAAAACATTATCCGACTTCATCCTAGCCTCAGTAACACCCGATGCAGGGTTTATTCTTTATAATTAAAGCCATTTGGGTGAAGCCTGAAGGCTGCACAGTGTTGAATAACCTACAACATTTATTTTTCTTTTTTTTTCCAGTAGCAAAAGCTGAGTAAGTTTTAAGTTTTCTCTGCAGGAAGAAGAGGGAAACATAATTAATATAAATTCCAGAGGCATTTTGCTGTAGCTGCTTTTTAAAATAATGTTAATGATACCAGTCCACTACAGATTTTATACCAACCTGTTTGACCATGGCTTTCACTGTTCAAGAGTTTAACACTGGTGCTGCATCTAATTTATTATCTTTTCAGTATAACAACATATATAGAGTTGTGTATTGTCATGGGGAAAAATCAATTCTGCATAATATCCAGAGTTTTGTCTTATAGTTGAACAGGAAGTGGACTGTTCAACAGATGAGTACAGAGGAGGGTTTTGGGATAATCTCATGAACAAAAACACAAACAAACAAACAAAAAGATTTGAAACCCACTGAAACAGACAGCAGAGGAAAACAACTGGCAACTGAAGGCATTTGGAGCAGTAGTAAAGCTATTTCTGCAAGCCTGAGAGTAGTGGACAAGAAATTATTTCAGCATTGAATTTACTTTTTCTACTCAAGACTATCAATTATTGAATATATGATTAAAAAGCACAGATGTCAAAAATATGTCAGAAAGCCAAATACTACTACCGTATTTTCCGGACTATAAGCCGCTACTTTTTTCCGACACTTTGAACCCTGCAGCTTAAACACCGGTGTGGCTCAGTATAGGCATCATGAAGCTCGTTAGCTTTTTACAAGCTAGCAAGCTCCGTGCCGCCGATACATTTAGCCTCGTCACATCAGACCCGGTCAGAGGGGACCACATGAAACTGTTTGAATAAATTCAATAGCAGCTTACAGACAGGTGCCGCTGATAGACAGGTGCACTCAATAGTCTGGAAAATACTGTAGTTATTAACGACACTTACTTCCTTAGAAACACTAGCATAATATCATGGGTATAGGCCCCAGTGCAAACACACACACGCACAGCCACTCCAGAGAGGCTAGGCCAGGGGTCTGCAACCCTGGTCCTCGAGGGCTGCAATCCTGCATGTTTTAGATGTTTCCCTCTTTGAACACACCTGATTCAAATGACCAGGATCATTATCAGGCTTCTGCAGAGCTTGATGATAAACTGATCATTTGTATCAGGTGTGTTGGAAGAGGCAAACATCTAAAACATGCAGGATTGCTCCTCTGTAGGACCAGGGTTGCAGACCCCTGGGCTAGGCTAACATTAATGCTACTTTTTCACGTCAATTTTTATCCACTTACTTTTTTTTTTTTTTTCTTGCTGAAATGAGAAACAACTCACCTCACACCATCGCGACTGATCATGACTGACAGGCATCAACGCGATTGAACAAATGATCATTTCCTCCTCCCATACCAGCCACTCAGCGTTACCTTACCGACCCGCCCCAAGCTATTCCCTTTACAATAACAGGGCCTGTTGCAATTCTGGACAGCTGGTTTTTTTTTTTTTTCTTCCTCCATGGGCCCCTGATGGCATCTTGGCCCCAGTGCAGCTGAAACCGTCTATATGTACGCCACTGTTTAGAAATGTATCTATTAAAATTCATTTTAGGTTTTAAGTGAAGTAATCAAATGTTGTTTACTGTGTCAATTGAAGGAGGATCTAAGCTATTGTGATATTGAATCCAGAGTCATGAATCTGTCAGATAAACCTGGGAATATTTCCTCCCAGTCAAAAGTATAGGTTGGTGGGAGGAGCACTAATTTGATGGATGGGAGCCTCGGTTTTGTGACACTTGGTAGGTATCAGCTCAGAGGCATATAATGGAGCATATAATGTTCTTTTAGCTGATCACTCATCCTCAGGGATCTTTTGTCAGGCTTAATTGTGTCGGTTTTACGGGGAGCAGTAATATCAGATCAAGAGAAGCAGACGTGACCAAAATCATTAAGCGGCCCGACACTGTTGCTTTACACATTTAAATTTTCAGGGTGCAGCTGTCAAATTAATTTTTTCATGCCTTAAACAAGTTGTTGCTGTAAAAGTTGTGTGTCAAGAATACCAGGCAACACTGTGTGGGTTTAGTTTATGATTATTTTTTTTTTTTGGTGGTCGTAGGATTTATGCTGCAGACCTCACAGGACCAAACAAAGAGCTTAACCCAGGGATGCTGCATGTCGTGGTGGTGTCCTAATCCCTAAGTCAGGGCACGCTGCAAGTGCTTGGCAGATACATTGATGTTGTTACCAGTAAGTAGCCTATCTTGTTGAAGCAGCATAGCCATGGTCATAGTTTCAGCAGAGAATACACTTTGGAAAATGTACGACTAATGCATTCATTAAAATAAACTTTTTCAGAGTGCTGGGCGGACGGGTTCAGTCAATTGATTGGTTCAACCTGACATAGGCTGCTTGCTACAGTAGTTTGCTGATAGGTTGAGGAAGGGTAAGTACAAACTGGAAATGTTTTGGCTGGTCCTGTAAACCTCATAATTTTGTCACATCTTAATGGATTTAGTTGAAAATCACACATGCAGGATGAAAATGTTAATTTTGTTTGAGTTTTGCTGTTTTTCATTAAGCCAGTCCTCAATCAAACTGATTGTAATGTCACCATTTACTCTATAATCTAATTTTACCTTCATTAGAAACTCATCTGATCTCATCTCATCTATTGTCTTGATGGGATACTCTGAAACATATTTTAAGTGTAGTTTTAATAACAATGAAATTTAAGAAGTATAAGCTTTCAGTTGTTGTGGAAGATTTAAGCCAATAAAAACTGTTCACATGTCCTGTGAATTTCTAATGGGAGCTTAACAGCTTCATTTTAATTCTGCCATCTGTGGGTTATGTCACTTGCTGTACCCACATCTTCCTCTCCCATTCATTTCCTCTCAGAAACTCAAGCCAATTTGTCATTATCAGTTGGATGTAATTGCTGCTACTTTGTGGTGCCATTCTGATGATCCTTTGAGTAAATTCTACAGATGGAATCATTTAAGCACCGGGTTTTAAAACACTTACAGTATGTGAAGTATCCAGAAATTAAGCAGATCAAAAGAAGGAGCCAGTCTTTTTTTTTTTTCTCATGCTCTTTCTTCCTCCAGATTTCCTGTGACTGTCCTTATTTTCTGTCTTTATGAATATCTGTCTTTGCATTTTCCCTTTTGCTTCTCTGCTTCTTCACACTATTCATTGATCATCCTCTCTGCCTGTCTGCTTGTCAGTGCCTCTCCCTTCTCTTTTATTAAAGGTTAAATGAGCATGGCCTTTTTTTTTTTAAAATCTGCTGGGCAGATTTACAATGATTTAATAGCTGCTCGGATCAGTCGACCTCTCGCTCTGTCTTTCTCTTCTCTGACTCACACTGTTGCTGCTTGTTTTAATCTTCCATTTTCCACCTGAATGCTTTATGTGGAGTTAGGTCTCAGCAGCTAACACATGTTTTTTTTGAACAGCTTTGTTTTTTTCATACCTCAAAGTCTAATCACAGGTGAGGGCTGAGCGGTGTTTTGTCTAATTCCAGTTAAAGGCACTTGCATTTTGCACCTGATATGTTCTTTTATCAAATCCATCTTCTGGTGTTGATTCCCGGGCTCTTTGTTTCTCTACCTTCCTACCAGATGTCTTCCCACATGTCACTTTCTCCCTGCTCTCTCCAGCAGCTGTGTCTAATTAGTTATTAGCTCCTGTACGTCCCTGTGTGGGTTCGTCAGTGACTAAAAAAAACTCTGTGAAAGTAACTTTTCTGGCTCGAACATCACTCACACTTCTCATGAGTGATCTCTTTCTTCCTTTGGACAAAAGCCTGTTGAAGCCAATAATGTAATAACAGCCGATAACGTAATAACAGCCGATAATGTAAGAAATTTGCCCTTTTTGAAATGTAATAAGCCAATAACGTAATAACTGGCCAATAACATAATGATTTATTACGTTATTGGCTCAGTTATTACATTTGCAATTTTTTTTTTCTTTTACAAGGCCAATAACGTAATAAGCAGCCAATAACGTAATAAATTATTACGTTACTGGCCGTAATAACGTAACGGAATAAATTATTACGTTATTGGCCAAAAATTATTACCGTATCAATTCAGGACTTTTATTACATTATTGGCCAGTTATTACGTTATTGGCCTATTAAATTTCAAGAAGGGCAAATTTATTACGTTATCGGCTGTTATTACATTATCAGCTTTTATTACATTATTACGTAATAAATGGCCAATAACATAATGATTTATAACATTATTGGCTCAGTTATTACATTTGCAACGTTTTTTTCTTTTACCAGGCCAATAATGTAATAAGCAACCAATAAAGTAATAAAATATTACGATATTGGCCAAAAATGATTACATTATCGGTTCAGGACTTTTATTACATTATTGGCCAGTTATTACGTTATTGGCTTATTATAGTTCAAAAAGGGCAAATTTCTTATGTTATCAGCTGTTATTACGTTATCGACTGTTATTACATTATTACGTAATAGCTGGCCAATAACATAATGATTTATTACATTATTGGCTCAGTTATTACATTTGCAAATTTTTTTTCTTTTACCAGGCCAATAATGTAATAAGCAGCAAGTAATAACGTAACATAATAAATTATTACATTATTGGCCAAAAATTATTACTTTATCGGTTCAGGACTTTTATTACATTATGGGCCAGTTATTACATTAGTGCCCTATTATATTTCAAAAAGGGCACATTTCTTACGTTATCGGCTGTTATTACGTTATCGACTGTTATTACATTATTACGTAATAACTGGCCAATAACATAATGATTTATTACGTTATTGGCTCAGTTATTACATTTGCAAAGTCTTTTTTCTTTTACCAGGCCAATAATGTAATAAGCAGCCAATGACGTAATAAATTATTACGTTGTTGGCCGTAATCACGTAACGTTATAAATTATTACATTATTGGCCAAAAATTATTACATTATCGGTTCAGGACTTTTATTACATTACTGGCCAGTTGTTACGTTATTGGCCTATTACATTTCAAAATGGGCAAATTTCTTACGTTATCGGCTGTTATTACATTATTGGCTTCAACAGGCACATTTACAATTATAACTCTTTTTTTTCCTTGGAACAGTACATTTATTGTTTTCTTAGCACCATGGTAACAATACAGAGGTTTACTCATGACTATCAATGAAGTATTGGTGTTGCTTTTTTTTTAACAAACCAAAAATCTGTAGCTACATAGAGCATGAACAAGGCTGATTCATGTCAATACCCAAAACACAACACAGCTGAATGAATAACTATAAAACAAGTTTCTTTGTGATTCGTTTACACAGCAGACATTGTAAGTTTGCAGGGAAAACCACAGTTGTTGATAAAAAAAACTTTGTCCTAGTCAAGCATCCCAATAATCCATGACAGTGTGACAGCAAAACAGTAGGCACAGGACCACAATCCAAATTTTCCAACTGGGATATGTCAAAATGTCTTTTGTGGGAAAGATTGCGTCGTTGTTATTTTGTTACTCTTTATTTATTTTTTGTCAAAATGTCACCCTGCAGTGAAAACTGAAATGTAATATGTGGTGTGTTGTAATTTGGTGCTGCAATTGAAAATAAGTGAACTTTCTTGTAAAATGACACCAATGGGAGCCGGTGTTCAGAGCAAGAGAGAAATGGTTTTTAGTCTCATCTGGCCTCCTTGATGGTTTTAATTTGGCTTGTATCCATCTTCATAAAGGTTTTATGGGATTTGTTTCGAATTTGGGCCAATTTTATTTCTTCTGCCTCTCATCTTTTTTAATGGTGAAATCTTTTTTATGCAAATTGGAAAATATATTTTAAAACATTTAAAGAATTCACTGTTTCTAAAGTTACTGTGAAGCTTAGCAAAACATGACAACAACATTTAAGTGTTTTGTTTTTTTCTTTCTTCTCATGTGTCCTTGTTTGTTGTTTGACCTCAACATAAAAATATCACTACATTGAAAATACACAAAAACTGGAAGGAAAAAAAATTGTATTAAAGAGAGCAAAGAAATAAGGAAATTAGGTCGAGCTGAGCATCCTTTCTGCTGCTATCTCTGAGATCGAAGGACTCAGTAGATATTCTCTCTTCCTGGTTTGTTCTTCAACAAGATGGATGCTTTCTTTTTCTGAATTTTCCAGTTATCAGTGGGAGAAAATACAACTGTTGCTGTTTATGTTTTAGTGGATTTGAGCAGCAAAATAATATCTGGATAAGATTCAGTGAAAACTAAACAATTTATAACAACAGAAAATCACGTATGAGTCATTTTCTTCTTTTTCTCAACACTGAACTTGTTATCCATCTTTTATTTTGGAGTAAATCCGTAAGTCAGACAGTTCCTGTCCAAGCAAAGAGGGAAGGAGGAACTGAATGAGTCCTACACAAGAAAAAACAACAACAACACAACAGTGAGGCTGTTTAATTAGATGTAATTAGAAGACGAGTGAACTCAGTGGCCTCTCGGTCTCAGTGGTAGTGGGTGTTTATAAGTTGTGATAATTTGGATGGGTTGTTGATCTTCATCCCAGATGTCTTCTTCCGTCATATTTATGCTGCTGATCACGCTCACTGATGGCCCCACAGCTGAACTGGAGTGTTGTATCTGGAATAAATTGTGAAAATTCATCTGCACCAACAGATTGATTCTCGGATTGAATCTGACTGAACGTCTCTGTAGCATTGTATATCAGCGTAATCTCACACTCCTGCATGTTTTCCATGTCAAGATTGAAAATTAATTTCTGTGGCTTCAGGTACAAGTGGGTCTTATTTCTATATGAAGACTGTTTCTCTGTGGTAATCAACCACATATGAAACCAGGCCACAGTGAAATCACATATTAGCGATGTTTTGATTGTTTGAACAAGATAAGAAATAAATAAGTATAAAAACATGACGCAGAAGATATTTGTCTTGAATAAACAGCACAAGAAAGTCGACATAATTTGCTTTCGCTGCACTAATGCTTTGCTTGTGCTTTCCTCACACCTATCATTTTAGCAGCAGATGATAATTAGTTTTGACAGTTCTGATCGCACTCATTGTCTCACAGCATAAATGTGTCCCTTCATTTTTATTTTTTTAACTGTAATATTTTGGATTAATGAAGAGACATTCACAACTTTGAGTGTAATCTCTGGCACTAATGAGGATGTTTTGGCCAGTGGCCTCACTGGTGTCAGGCTCTGTGTGAGAAACTGTTGCAGGGAGATGAAGAGCTGTGTCTGTCTGAAGCATCCTGACTGTATGTGTTTACTTCCAGTGACAGCTGGACCTGCTCACCACTGCAAGGTGGCCAAACTGATGACCGAAAAATCATATTTGTTTGTGGAATATGAGATGGGCCGGTTCAACCCTGCCGGCCCTGGTGGGAAATTGCCAGAAATCAACCTTTTCAATATTTCACTGTACTTGGGCCATGGCACTAACAGGCTCTGCAAGAATAATTACGAGCGGGAAATAGAAATAGGTTCCAGCAAAGGAAAATGGAATAAAAAAATGGTCTTATATATCACCCCTCTCATAATTGTGAGGAAGGTGTTCATGCTATATTTCCCACTTTCATTTGTTTTTGTGGACACAACAAAATATAAAAAAAATCTCAGAATTTATAGCTGCTCCATGAGTCCCTCCATTTACTGTATTTTATCCAAGTCCAAGCAGCAGTGGCAGCAGGCTGAGCAGGTATGTGTCACCCTGTTGTTTTTAGCAAGTGTAACACATTCTGCCAAAAAATATAAAAAATAAATAAATGCTGCTTGTATCCAGGATGTCAGCCTTTCAGTAAAACCAGAGCGATGCCTTCAGGCTCAGTGAATACCATATTTATAGCTTTGTGAAAATGTGACAAAAAAATTAATGTCTAAATTCCACATATTTTATGCTGCAATTTTAATTGACTGAGCTAATTACACTTTATTACTAAAAGACTGTGACTGCATGGTGCATGGGAAAGCTGCAGTACAGAGGCAACCTTGCTTATGCCTCCTTTTAATCCCACAGTAATTGTAGCCAAGTACACAGCTGTAAATATAAAGATTGCACTTGCCATAATGCAGCAGCAATTCATGTCCAGTTCAACCAAATTCAGGGTTTAATGTTCAGGAGATTTCAGGCTATGGCAGGTGATTAAAAAAAGGTGATGTGGTCATCAGCTACAGAAATAACTCCTTCTTGGTGCAGTTGAAATCTCATCACAAAAAAACATAAACAGGTTGTTTTTAATGTGTTTTTTCTGATTACCAAATAATAAAAACAACTTTAAGTACCACTGTAAGGAAATGCAATGTTGGCAAAGTCTGCGTTTACAATGATGAGTCAAAAACAACACAGTTAAAGTTCACCTGGTATAAAAAGGTAGTGCAGCTCTAAATGCAAAAACCCTGCAGTGTAGGTCACAGTCCAAAAAGTGTTAGTGCTCCAGCTGATGGAGGTCAACAGAGTGTGAATGGAGTCTGCATTTGGCCCCAGCAGGCTTTCAGCACCAGCCGCTCACTGAACACAGGATCAGCTTTCACTGTACCAGATGGAATTTGGAGGATATTCTCCTTTGGCAATGGGCCACAGCATGAGCGTATATATGTGTGTATGTGTGTGTGGGTGTGTGTGTGTGTGCAGATCCACACTCTTGTGTATCTGTGTGTCTGCACCTTTCCACTCATTTAACTTGCTGCTGCTCTCTACCCTTTCACTCAGCTCTGATTAAATTGCCAGGATTCACATAAAGGCTGCTTTCCATTTCCGGCCCCTCACAATTACACCGATCATCTTTTCATTCATGCCACCTTGTTTTGTACCGGTGTCATTTTCATTCCTGAAATTGTACTCCCTATTTATACATTTATATGAGGCTTAATTGAAGGTTTTCTCATCGCTATCACTAAAGATTACTGATGTTTTTTTGTTTTTTTAACCTGCATCACATGTAAGATAGTTTTGTTTTACTTGTGATACAGACTTTTTCCTCTGGCTTTTCTCCGCACAGTTGAAGAGTGAACTCCATGAGCTCCTGTAATGTAATTTTCAGCAGGTTACCGTATTTTCTGCACTATAAGGCACATCGGATTAAAAGGCGCACCTTCAATGAATGGCCTATTTTAAAACTGTTTTCATATATAAAGCGCATAGAATAGAAACTACAGTAGTGGCTGGGGTTGTGTTATCATCCATCTAGATGAAGCTGCGCTAAAGTGAATGTCAACAAAACAGTCAGATAAGTCAGTCAGTCAAACTTTATTAATAGAAAACAAACCAACATTCTGACAACTCCGTTCACTCCCAAAACAAGCTAGTGCATTCACAATACAGTACCGTACCTACCGGTAGCTCTTACCGGTATTTGGCCGCTTTCGTTGAAAACAATGTATTTCCAACTCCATATGTCACAGTTCAAAGCTACATGAACAGCTGTTTTATTTTTTTCTCCGAGGTAACGTCAGTGACGTAGTATTATCTTTGACCAACAGCAAGGTACAACAGGTAGTGCAACTTTTTATAATGTAGT
>OOFC01043122.1:0-13635 GCA_900323345.1 Pseudochromis fuscus
GTTGAGATGTCCGTTTCATATTTTAAGCTCAGTTGGTTGTATGAAAACTCCACCGCCTGCAGTTCTTGGTGGTGAGCTCTTTTCTCTTCTTCAAGCTGTTGGTGAAGGCTTTCCATCTCTTTCTTTGATGCCAGGACATCAGACTCATACTTCAGGCTCAGCTCCTGGTGTGTGGTCTTCATTCGGTCCATTTCTTCACGGTGAGCGGTGCTTGCTTCCTCAAACTGATGCTGGAGAGTTTCAAGCTGACACTGGAGAGCTTCAGTTTGTTGCCTCTCTGTTGAGAGTTTTTCTTCATATTTTTCGCTGAGCTGGTTGTACGAAAACTGCATCGTCTCCAGTGCTTGGTGGCGAGCTCTCTTCTCGTCTCTAAGCTGTTCCTGAAGAGTTGCAGTCTCCGTCTTTGCTGCGAGGACATCAGACGTATATTTAAGGCTCAGTTCCTGGTGTGCGGTCTTCGTTCTGTCCAGTTCTTCAAGGAGATGCTGGTTGTTTTCCAGTGGTTCTTGCAGAGTTTTAACCTTCTCCCTCTCTGCCTGCAGGTCACTTTCAAATTTCTGCTGGCTGATGATGTACGCCACCTTGAGCTCTTCATAATCCTTGTGGAGATCCTTCTTCTTCTTCTGTCTGATGGTGCTGTGGACCTGGGAGCCGATCCTTGCGGAGCTGAGAGTGTCCGGGTCCGAGTATTTCTGCAGCCTCTCCAGTTCCATCTTAGTTTCTTTACCTCGGTTGATGAACATCTCTTTGAGGTTTTTTTGTCTGTTCCACTGGAAGGTTCGTTCCTCCAAGTCTTGCTCAAGTTTGAACGATCGTTCCTTCTCAATGGACAACAGTTGGTTCAGTCTTTCGATTTCCTGATGAAGCATGTTGGGATTACTCCAGTAACCCTGGTTAAGCTACATCACAGTTAGATGCCACTACACTGAAGGGGATTGGCAGGTTAAGTCAGCAGTCCTACTCACGGAGAGCAGCCAGTGAGACATAATTTAGCTGACAAGTTGAACCAAACTGTGGAAACATGGGGGCTCATGGGTGTGTAGTTGCTTGTGTACACGACAATGCGCAGGATAACTGTCTCAGCAAACAGTCCCACATGAGTCAGTTGGTACTCAGCTCCATGTTTCACTCACTTCATTTCTTTTCAAATTTATTTGATATCTTTTATTATACTGCTAAATAAGAGATAATGCACTCATTTATTTTCAAGTTGAATTCATTTTTGTTCTGTTTATGAATGTACTATTTGAGAAGTTTGTTTTGCTTCTAACAGACAGTGCACTTATTTATTTTCATGTTTCAAGCAGCCTTAAAGTAGCCTTGTTATTGCATTGTTTCATTAGTGAATGTGTTGTTCCCTGCTGTTAACAATAAATCTTTTATTCAGGAATAGGATTTGCATTCTCTCTTTCATAAGAAATATTTTCATAGCATTTTTGGTGTGTAATTTTACACAGATATCTGTAATTAGGTAAAGTTTTGAACAACAAAGGGGTGTCATTGTATTTATATATTTAATACTCTCTATGAAGTATTAAAAGCCAAAACATATGTACATTTCTTGTGACAGCCCACACAGATTATTGTCGTATTTCATCTTTGGTGTTTTTTTTTTATTATAGGCTCACATTATATCAGGATCAACAACATATTAGTCAGTTACTGTTGCACTGCTAACAGACAGAACGTGGCTTCACAAATGTCCTCTTGAAATTACAAACTAACCTATTTTCATATTAGCCACAGTGTGCCACTGGAGAAAAACACTGACTGTAACATGACCCCACAAATCAGTCACTTCAATCTGTTTCACTGTAAAAACAGACGAGCTGCTGATTGGAGGAGAGGGAAGGTACAAAGGCTGCTTCTATATAACTCACAGGGAGGGGACACGGAGGGTTTATCATGTTATTAACAGGAACAAACTATAAGGCAACAAATATTAGGTCCAAATTAACTTTATTGGTCTGTTATTTAATTCAACATCACTTATATTATTTCTTCAAATGAACAGAATTAATTACAGCAACATAAGACACACACTGCAGAGCTGAACAGACCAAAGGGTTTTGTAATATGTGGCTCACACGTCTTTTTCTTTATCGGTTAAAAATGTTGAAAAGGGACCATGTTCATGTTTCATGGAGTCTGATGTGGTGTTGAAAGCAGCACAGTGTTGAGTTTTTAAATATTCAATCTTTTCCTGAGGAGTGGTCCTGTGTGTAAAAATTGAACATATAATAATAAGTATCTGATGTGTTGTTACTTTATAATATTTATGTTGGTGCTGCAGCCACGAGGAAGCGTCACTAAAAAACAACTTAAAGAGACAAAATAAACAATTTCACACAAGTATAAAAACACTATAAAATAACCCACTCCACACCCACACTACACACACACACATTCACAAACATTTACAGACTCTGCTCTGAGTGTTTTCACAGGGAAACAAGAAAAACTTTCATAAAGCAGTTGGTGAAAACCTTCTTTAAGGCTTTTGTTCATTTTTCACATCAGGGGGAAAATGACTGGACAGCTTCATCTTTGGACTCAGAGGAGTCAGCTGTCATGATCTGTGTGTGTCTTAACTAATGTACATTCATGTGACCCACAGTCTAATCTGAAGCCTTTTGTTGTGATGTTTTTTATTAATGGTTTGTGGTGGATATTGATTAATTTTGAGTGTGAATTGTCAGGAGTTATTACGGCGTCTGATTTGTGATGAGTCCACACCTCTGTTTCTGCCTGTGGCCACACTTGACGTTTTGTTTCCCCTACAAATCCTCATGACGCCCTGTGTGGCTGCGTTTGTCCAGCCAGGCCTGCAGCACGGGAAGGTTTGTGTCCATCCAGCGGATGTTTTCCTCGATGCTCTCGTAGGCCTGCTTGATGCACCTCATCTCTGATCCTGTCTCCTCGGTCAGGGAGCCGAAGAAAGTTCGTACCTGAGCACATGCAGACGAGGGAGACTCAAATATTCACACATTGTGTGACATGAAAAATATTACATTTGACGTCTGAACAAGCTTGAAAGTTGTTGTTTTTTTTTAATCTAATTTTCAGAAGTTAACAGGCCTTGAACATGAATTGATCATATTTTATTACAATGTCTAATTTTCAAATTAAAAGCCCTCTAGCGTTTCAGTGGACAGAAAGCCTTAAATCCTCACAGGGCTTTTATTGTGAAGCATTTACAGTCACAGCATGTGGAATTTTTCTGTGTCTAGTGTCCAGCTTTTATTTGTTCATGTTGATTTTTCATTTACCGTATTTTCTGGACTATAAGCCGCTACTTTTTTCCAACGCTTTGAACCCTGCGGCTTAGACACCAGTGTGGCTCAGTATCTGCGGCACGAAGCTCGTTAGCGTTTTACAAGCTAGCAAGCGCCGTGCTGCCGATACATTTAGCCTTGTCACATCAGACCCGGTCAGAGTGGACCACATGAAACTGTTCGAATAAATTCAAGAGTGGCTTATAGATGGGTGCGCTCAATAGTCTAGAAAATACGGTAGTCCTTTTCTCTTAATTGGAGAATATTGGTAAAATAAAACACAACAAAACACAGGAAACAAAGACAGAATGAGACGTGTGAGACAAACTTTAAAGACCAGATTAAAACCTTGTTATTTAAAAGGAGGCCTGATAAAAAAAAGCTGTTCCCCCCATTGTTCAGATCTTGGTATTTTCCAGCACTCAGTGTACTGAACACCACTTCTCACCTCATCCAGCATCTCTCTGGTGGAGTACTGGTCCGTCACCCCGGTCACCATGTGTGATATGGTGTTGGAGCCGAGGTCAAACCTGTCACATCAAAGCAAACAGACACAATTCAAAGTTCAGATTAGTCTGTTAATATTTTCTTGTACGGTTTAAACAAAGGGAAAAAGAGCTTGACATTGTGTAAACTGTTGCCACAGTTTTTGAAGCCTTACAAACATGATTCAGCAAAATACAGAAATATACGTGTTGCATGTTACTAGAACATTAACAGGACTTCTGCTGCTAAGGTAAACTACAGATGACTAATGTGTGTTGAGCCGACTGACTTCTTGATCACGCTGTCCCAGTTTGCTCGGAGGAAGTCCCAGGCCAGTTTGTAGCCGCGTGGGTTCCTGCTGATGGAGACGACCACGTCTGGGAGGTCCTGGGTCTTCATCACCTCACCGAGGAGGCTCTGCTCCATCATCCTGCAGACACAGAGGTAGAGGGAGACCGGGAGGGATCACATCCCCTTTCTCTCATAGGACTCACTGATTCATCTCAGTTTTTATCATCTACACACCACTGGAGCTTGTCCTGCAGCGGGCTGAACGCCATGGCAGCTTTCATGCGGCTCTTGACGGACATTTGCAGCGAATGGCGGTACTTCTCAAACAGGAAGTCCCAACCCTCTGGTGTTCGAGCTCCGACCATGAACACGGCCATCGTGATGTCAACAGGAAGCCTAAAAACAGAGGAGGGCCTCGGTTCAGAGAATGTTCAGTCTTCACAGGTATGAGGTGGTGGATGCTGTTGACCTCTGACCTCATGGTGCCATCAGAGTCCTTCCACTGGTTGAAGAGCTGAGTGGCTTTGGTCACACAAGGAGCGTAGTTCCTGACGCAGGCGAACAGCAGCAGGTAGCTCTTCAGCACTCGTTCAGACACCGAGCCCGAGTCGGTCCACTGCTGCTGATCAATCAGACCCCGGAACAGATCCACAATGTAGCTCTGACACACACACACACACAGAGACACACACACAGACACACAGACACACACACAGACACAGAGACACACACACGCAGACAGAGACACACACACACACACACACACAGAGAGACACACACACAGACACACAGACAGAGACACACACACAGACACACAGACACACACACACACACACAGAGACACACACACACACACAGACACACAGACACACACACAGACACACACAAAATTAATGTATTAATTATTAATCAAAACTATGATTTCATTGATTTTTGGTTTTATATGAATAGACATTGAGTAAATTTAAGTTTTCAGGGTTTTTTTCTTACTGGACTAAACAAGCAATTTATAGACATGAATCTGTGAACTTATAGAAAATTGTTATCAACATTTTTCTGACTAATTCCTTCATTATTTGATTATTTATTTATGGAAAACTGTTAATAGTCTAAACCCTACATTCATCCTTAAACACTTACAATAAAAACTAAACACATAATTTATTAATGGACTAAATTGTATAAAATATAATTAGTTTTGATATTAAAAAAAAGGACATTTTAAATTTCTGCTGCTGGTTTTATGCAGATTCACTGATGCACAGGTGTCAGTAAAGTGTCAAGACAGCAGCACAGGTATAAAGACACCTGCACCTCAGTAAACATGGATGCAAACATCACCAGATTTTAAACACCTGAAACTGACATATGTCCCACGTTTTTATTGCTCAAAGCTCATTTCCCTGCAGGAATCTTAGTATCCAGCTTAATTTAAGGTGTTCCCTCTGTTTTGTGTGATGAATGCCACCTTCACCAACCTTCATCTGGTTCTCCAGCACAGCCATGTCTCTCTTCTCCATCAGTTTGTAGAGCGGGACCAGTTCACCGAAGCCCTGAGTCACAGCCATGATCTTTGTCTCTCTGGACAGGTACAGAGACAGCTCCAGAGCCGTGTCCAGCCTCACCTTCCCTACACTGCAGCACACAACACATGGCTTCAAAATAAGACACATTTCAAGAGAAGACGATGTTAAAGCTGGCCAGCTGGACTGATTTAAATGATGCAAGATAAACAGCAGCTATCCTCAGATGTGTGGACCTGTGCAGACCTGGCCAGCTGGAAGACGTTCTGGATGAGGCTGGCACGATCGTTGCTGCTCAGAGCTGTGTGGTTGTGCTGCAGCAGCTTGATAATAGAGTTCCAGCCGTCGCCCGCGTAGTGGACCATGTAGTAGCCACTCATGTCCACGTTGAACTTGACCCAGTCCACCTCCTCTGGCAGGTACAGGACATCTGGACAGGGAGGGGGAGCAGGGACAATGGAGGAGACGTGTGGAATCAAAATGTGATGTATGTGGATGAAGGAGGCAAATAAATCAGTCTCATCTCACTACACACCAGTCTTTGTCTTCAGCAGGAAGCGGTGGATGGTGTTGGAGGCACTGGTCATGTACGTCAGCGGGATCTGCCACAGGAATCTAGCAATAAAATGAACACAAGAAAAACAAGAAATGATCAAACTACTTTGGATAATAACTGAGAATTATTTAAATAATTTTCATGACGAGAGAAATACAATTAACTGAACTAAAATGAAACTAAACATTTTCAGCAGCCGTGCAGAAAAATGATGATTGGATTTTTGCATTTAAGCGACTAAAGAACATGGTATGTGATTTTTTTTCCCCTTTCTTACAGCAGTAGCACAATAAAATACATTTACAGTTTAAATTATACTCAAAATGAAGGTAATCAGACTTCTTTACCAAACACTGGACACTCTTAATCTAAAGTTTTACCCTTCAGTGAGAGACGGATCGTCTGTCTTCAGGTAACGCTCCTGACTGAGCCTGACCTCCCGACCTCTGACCTCCACAGTGACCAGCGGGAAACCCTCCTGCAGCGTCCAAGTGTCCATGATGGCCCTGACATCCAGCTCATCACCAGAGTACCACTTCTGGATGTGTACAGCACCACATCACACATTTAGACACAAAAACAGTTCAAATGTTTCTACTAAGTAGCAAAGTATCATTTGAGTTGATGTTCAAAGTAGAAATAAACAGATTTCACTCACAGAGGCTCCAGACTGGAGTTTACGTTTGGAGCAGAATTCTTTGTGTTTGATTCGACCTTCATCCAGATCATCAGAGCTGCAGATCTGGTGGTGAAAACGAAATGAAATGACATAATGGCAACTGCACTACAGATACAGCCAATCATGGTGGATTTACAACAGACAAGAACGACGACATATTAAATCTAAATGCATAAACCAACATCATCACATCAATGAGCACATCCTAAATCCAGATGTTAACCACCATGCAGATTTAAGCTTCATCCAAACTTTCATTACAATTTCCCACCTGCAAACACACTGAACTCTGCAGCTGTGTATGCACTGACCTTTAACCCATTACATGTGCGTTTGACACCATGCATTGCACTGTAACCCTTTATCCTACAAACACACACACAACACATTGCTCACATCAGTCAGGCTCTCCCACAGGTGGCTGTTCACAGTGTTTTGGTAGCTGTAGCGCTTCAGGTATCGGATGATGCCAATCTCAAAGGCCTCAGGAGTGAGGAAGTCCCGCAGCATGTTGAGAATACACGCTCCCTGAAAAAGAAGAAAAGATACAGACATGGGAAAAAAATAACTTCTGTTGCACAATTAAGTCTTTTGAAGTGTTTTATTCTAACTGAACAGTGTGGGTTAAGCAGTGGGTGCAATTCATATATGCAAATTGCACAGCTCCAATATCCTATAAACAGTATGTGCATCAACGTCCGACAGTTGGTGCTCTGACTCTGACCTTGTCATATGACACATCGTCGAACATCTCCTGGATCTGCGTGGGGTTTTCCACCGGGGTGGAGACCGGGTGGGAGGAGCTGAACGAGTCGACCTCCATGGCCTCAAAACATTTGCCTAAGAAGAAGTCATCCTGGGAGAAGACAGTGTTTATATGTGACTCTAATTGGTCTATCCTGCTGATGTATAGTGGTACACTTTAACATCTTAGTGAGATAGTGGGAGTGAGAAAAAGACAGACTCACCACTTGAAGTTCTGGGTAGGTGATGTCGAGGGAAACGAACTCCATGAACTTGGCAAAGCCTTCGTTGAGCCACAGATCGTTCCACCACTCCATCGTCACCAGGTTCCCAAACCACTGGACAGGAAGTGCATTGTGTGAAAACAGCATCAGTCACCCAACGTGGCCACGTGACGCTAAATCTATTCTGCAGCGATAACAGAAGAATGTGCAGGTCAGCTACCTGGTGTGCAAGCTCATGGGCGATGACCTTGGCGATGGCCAGTTTGTCAGACGTGGAGGACTTGTCAGGGTCAAAGAAGAGGCCGGTCTCTCTGTAGGTGGTCAGCCCCCAGTTCTCCATCGCACCCGACTGGAAGTCAGGGATCGCAGCCAGGTCTGCAGGGAGCAGCATCAAGCACATCAATACATCGAAATATAGTACTTTCATATCACTTCCTGGTCCAACTACAACATATACTAATACACATTCAAAAACAAAAAGTAAACTTATTTTTTTAATAATAAATACTGTGGTTATTGCTATCCCAGTGGCTATGTGTTAACGTGTATTTCCACTGACCCTGCTTGGGAAGTGGATAAGGAATATCAAAGTAATCATCGTAGAAGTCCAGCAGCTTGACAGCAGCATCCAGAGCAAAGGCCGTCTGGTTGATCTTCTCAGCAACAGCATAGATTGAAATCTGATGGAGTCACAGTAAAGAACATACAAGTTTTATAGCTGTTAAATCATTATTTCAAATCTGTACTGTACATATATAACACATAGAAGATCTCTCTGCGTCGTCCAGCTTCTGCAGTGCAGCTCACCTTGACACCGTGCTGAGTGGTCCTGCTCACAGACAGGAAGTCGGACACGATGTAGGCCACCAGGTACGTGCTCATTTTTACAGTGGTGTCGAAGTAATCCTCCAGCAAACCACCTGGCAGCTCCACTGTTTTAACCTGTGGTGTTAAAGAAAAGGAGGAAAGGAGGTGAGGTCATCAGAGCCACTTACTCATCTAAAGTAAATTAATACTGCTGTATTTACAGGTACCTTGGGCATGTTGGATATGGCGATGTGACGCGGCTCTCGTACGATCTGTATGGTGAAGTTGGCTTTGAAGGCGGGCTCATCGAAACAGGGGAAGGCTCCACGAGCGAAGGTCGCTTCAAACTGCGTGGACGCCATTTGCCTGAAAATGTAATTATTCTAAATGACCACTTTGTTACCCATAGACATTTTGTGTTTGGTTGCAAAAACATATATTATGAATCCTCTTTTTGCTATTTTTTTGTGTTTTGTTTCTTCTCCAATGCTGAAACTTTCTGTTCCACAGTCTGAACAAACAAGATCATATGTCTGGATCCTTTCACATTTCATCAATGATTATCTAAATTTGTATGCAACAAAATAATTCAGTGATGAAAAGTAAAATATACACATTAAAATTAGTTTTCTGGTCTAACCTGACTTCCCCGCTGCTGGTCCGGTAGCTGCTCTTGTAGAAACCGTGGTAACTGTCCGACAAGTTGGCAGCAAACTCCAGCTGAACTTCATACTTCCTCCCTCGGCTCAGCACCGAGTCCGACACCAGGGCGAGCTGATGAAAACGGGGATACTCCAGCACCTGCAGAGGCCTCACGCCCTCGGGTGTCAGGAGCAGCGCGCTGGATATCTGCAGCTGCTTGGAGTGGAGGATCACGGCGCTGGTGTCTTCATGCACATCCAGCTGAATGCGAACAACGCCGGTGAAGTCGAGGGTGGTCAGGTTCGGGTGGAGGCTCAGGTCATAGTGGATCGGGCTGACGGTTTGGGGAAGCCTCATGCGGTCCCAGGGGAACAGCTGGCCGTTGGTGGCGAACGGGTGGTCTTTGGGTTCGCTTGGATTTGGTAACTGTGCCCCGGAGGAGGACGGGAAGGGAAGGAAGAGCAGCAGCAGGACAGGAGCCACGAACATGGTGACGATGAAAACAGGACGTCTTCTCACCTGAAACACAAATAACATTTTAATTTAGCATCGCTTCATCTAACTAGGCCCATGTGTGCAGAATGAGTCAGGTAACATTTCAGCTGTTGGACTGGATCAAATGCTGAAAATATGCTAAAAAAAGTCTGAAATTGGATTGTGACACTTGTGATCCAAAAAAATCACAAGATCCCAGCAGAAAGCAGAAGTCAGGTTAAACAAAATGTTGCTTAAAACTAGTCAATTAACACAACATTTGTATCATTAATTTGTATTTTTCACTTTATTTGTTTCATTGTTAAAGTGATCAAACAGAAAAGTTGTTTGATTTTGTGTTGCCACTGTATCCACGTCTTTGTGAATAATGGAGTTTGTTGAGGGTCAGATGAGGTCAGACTTAATGTTTGCGTTGTTGTATTATGCTGAGGTTTTAACAGTGACGCCATAGTGGTTTTTACATTGTTAGTGGTCTACATTGTGACGTGTAGTCCCATGTGGAGCACTGCTGATCCGGATTTGACCATCTTGAAGAGTTTAAGTGGGTCAGGGTGACTCAGCCCAGTGTCAAAGTAAAACAGATGACCTGATCCTGCGCAGCAAAACGTGACATTTTCAAATCTGGTTTATTCTTATGCAGATTAGACTTTTACAACAAGTGAGACGATGACAAATGTGGAAGTGCACTTTCGATTTCACACAAATTCCCATTCATTACTCATCACGAACCCCCACTCAGAGGACTCCTACTTCCACAGAAAACTGATGCGTTAAATAACATATTACCTTATAATCGTAACATTTGTAAGCTAAATAAAGACGTAAATACAAACGTTGAAGTTACCGTGTCTCCTCTGTGTGCGTAGTTTCAGCTCCTGTACTTCAAAATTGAAAGTGAAAGAGATGGAGGAAGAAATGCATGATGGGAGAAACCACAGGAACCGTTGACAGTCTGAGGTGTTGGGTGGAGAAAATATCACCTGCAGCTGAGGAGACAGGACCGTAACCTCCACGTTAGATACACGGTATACATACTGTCATCGTCCACATGTGCAGCTCGTGCACACAGACCAGGACATGTCCAGAGAAACTCCCTGGTTTCCTCAAACACAAACTTCACGAGCAGCTAATTCTGGAAAGTATCATTTAGCATCATGGTTACAGAGAAGCTGTCAAAACAAGAGCAACAATGTTTTTCAGTAGAAACAGGAACTTCCGTGTTGGTGTCGCGTGCAGTTATATATTTGACCACTAGAGTGCGCCACCGCTTTGATTAAGTGTTGTTTAGGTGTTGTCTGGATTCCAGTTGTTCCCATAGAGAGAAATGGACAGAACAAGTGGTTTTAAAAAAAATGAAACCAATGTGGAGCTTGAAGCTGTCTCCAAAAAACTCAATTTTAAAATATTTTTCAATCATGAAATACTCAGTCAAAATACTTATTCACAAGTTATTTTGATGTCATTAGATAATCTTCTTCTCTGGTGGTCCATCTGAAAATCATTTCATCATTAAGTAGATATTAGGTATAGACTGTATATGGAAGCAGACAAAGCAAGTATGATGTCACCCACTGGTTTGTTTCTACACATATACTAATACAGTTTTAAATGTTAATCATTTTTATACATATTGCTGTTTAAATGTCTTTGAAACATTTAATCTGAAACACTGCTGCTCTTCTTGATCCTTGTTTTTGCTCATGAGTGAACAAAGCACCTGTAATGTTAAATACACAAATATAATATTAACATGTGTATGCTGTTCAGTCAAAGTAACCTGGATGTCTGTACAATGGATTCACTCAGCAAACCACACAACTTCCACAGATACAGGCACTTTAACAAACTGTTTTCATTATTCAACTGGTTCAACCCTACAGCATTTACTCAGTCTTTTTTGTATTACAGTAAAAATCCACACATTACAAAACAAAACCATCAAAAGCTGTTATTTCATGTGGAAGTTAGTTTTTTTGCAGGAGTGTGATTGTGCAGACTGTATATGAACTTGATAGAGGACGTTATGATCAGCTCTAATAATGTTTCCTGTCACAAGCAACATTATTTATAAGTTTGAAGATCCATGTGAACCTTCGTCAAAGGAGCTTAGTTGCTTGGATATATCATCATTATCATCCTATTGCGCTATAAAACAACAACAAAAAAGAAATTGGGCAAAATTAGCTATGAATGTCTATGAATTCAGTTTTTTTGTTCAGTCCCAGCAGTTCAGTCTTAGTGAAACATCGAGCCTTATATGTGATACTTAACCATCTGTACAGGGTCAGAACATTCTTATAACGAATCACTTTCCTAATGATAAACTCACATCAGAAACTGTGGAAGAATATACTTTAAGACAAAAAATATGTGTGTGTATATGTGTGTGTATGTGAGTGTGATTATTGAAAATAGACACACTCACTCACAAAGGGATAAAGTCCATCCCATCTGCAAACATTAATGAGTAAACTTTACAATGACTATGTCTTATGGGAGGTCACTGCAGCAACTGCTGTGGTGTTACCTTTAGGAATCAGATACAAGGGTCTCAGTCGATCTCCAGTCTGGGATCAGGAGCATTAAGGCCTGAAGGTTCTGGGGTAGAAGAAAACAGTTAATTAATCAGGCACAGGGTTCAGGTCCAGAGAGGAGGTGAACTTGTTTGAGGAGAATGATAAAGAAGGTGTTGATTGGGCTTGTGTGTGGTGCTGCTGTACTGACCGTGGGCATCCTGATCGGTCACTATGGCATCACCAAGAGCAGCAGCAGCTCAGCCCCGTCCTGGGTGAAGGACGTGGTGAAGGATGTGGACGAGAGCATCATTCAGAAGTTCTTGTCTGAGGTGGACAACATCGAGATTCAGGAGAACCTGAGGTGAGTAAATGACGTGACGACAGTTCTGGTTTTAATTTTCATAAAGTGCATTAAAAAAATCATTAAAAAAAAGTCTCAAACTGAGAATCACCTCAGTCTAAGTAACAGCTTCTTCTTCTGATGAGGTCCAGAGGGAATCATCATGACTTTCTACTCCACGTAATCTATTGGTGGTTTCCCCAAAGAACCATTTTAAATTCATTATAACCTCCCAGGGTTTTAGGCAGTGAAACAGCCAACGCATTATTGAATTCAACTTTTTTTTATCCTCATCTTCCTCTGCAGAGAGCTGACCAAAGTGCCTCATATGGCCACCACAGAAGGAGACGAGCAGACAGTGGAGTTTATGCTAAAGAGATGGCAGGACGCAGAAACTGGTCTGGACAAGGCCTGGAGAGAGGACTACATGGTCTACCTGTCCTTTCCTGATCCTAAAAACCCGAATAAGGTCACTGTTGGTGAGTTGTTGAATAAATGGAAATGGTCATCTCCATTCAGGTCAATGATTTAACCCAATGATGATTCAAAGACAGCAGTGAAACATAAGAAAGGTCTGTAGGATTATCACAGGGATACAATGTGATCATGTTGGATCAAAGCAAAATTTATTTTGAAACTAGAAAAGCACTGGGAGAGCGCAGCCCTCCACCAAGCACAACATTTCCTTCATATTGTGACTTTCACCAAAGATATTACTAGTATTAGTCTTGTGTTTATTTATATCAATATTAGCTCCACAGCGTCGTGGCTGTTTAAAGATGTCTGTTGCATGTTTCTAGCTTCATTTGTTTTTTTATGATGCAAGTTTCAGAGATTGATTTTTTCATATTCTGGATCATATTATCTGAAATTATTCCTTTATCTGGATCAATCTTTGATATATTGTAGACCATGTTAGAAACTTGTCCTGTATTTTTTTTCAAAGTGTCTTGACCATTTCTGGTGGAGTCATATGCAGAAATGTCACATATGGTCCTATCTCCCAATGTTAAAGAATCCTTCAAAAAATTCCTGGATCCAGACGGTGATCCGGATC
>OOFC01043124.1:0-20298 GCA_900323345.1 Pseudochromis fuscus
ACCATTGAACATATACAGAATTAGCTGTTAGCTGTTCCTGTTTCCAGTGAATCCATCAATTTACAAACAACTGTCATGGAACGACTTTAAGAAAATTTCAAAATTTGATGTTAGTTTCTGGATATAAAAGCAGTTTTCTGGATATTTATTGATAAAACTAAAAAACGTCCATCAGGTGTGTTCATTATGATTTATGACTCAGAGTGATACTGTATGCAGATCACAGCAATTCAGTACTAAGAGCTTTTAAACATATGAACACCTTCCTTCAGATATGTGGGTGTGTTTACACTGTGATCAGATCACAAGTGGACAGTCGAGACAAATGTTTGTTTACACCTGTATATAACATGTGTCTCCAAACTGTGCTGCCGACCACTTGTGTTCAGATGTCTTGAAGACACCTTCATGTTTACACTATGTGGTCACACGTCTTCCTGACCCACCTCCACATGTGGTTTGAGTGATCGGGTCTCAGTGTGTGTTGGTGGTTGTTCACACTTGTATTCAGCTCTCTGCACTTGTGATCCAATCACCTGACACACATCTTAAAACCAAGTGTGAACAAGCTCTGTCCTATAGTGTTGATTATTGCCACCAGTTGTAATGACGTTGATGTCTGTGTTTTGTTATTGTAGTTTCTTAACATATGTAACCATGCCGACTGATTCGTGTCTCATTTATTTGTAAAGGTGTCACTTTCCTGTGGTGTGATCAAAAAGAGGACTGTTGATCAATGTGTTACTGTATTGTGTACTATTAATTAATAAATAATAATTACTATTATTTAGTGTGATTAGGTTGTGAATGTCTGTTAATCACAGGTCTTGTTGTCAAGACTGCACGGCCTAATTCCTTAATCCGTCCAGCTATTTTTCCTATTATCCCTTCTCACTGACAGGCAGATACAAACAACCTCTGTAGGGGCTAATTCTGTGTCAGCGGGGCTGAATCACCCGTCCAAGGATGAGATGCTCGCCATCTGCTGTGTTTACACTTTCAGACTTTGCAACGGTATTCTTTTGACAGCCTTTGATGCATTAATGATTTCCCTTGTCTCTCGAGTCTCTTGGTTCGGTCTAGCCCTGTTTACTCTGGAGTTAGCTGCACTCTTTCATCATAGCTGGAATTCCCCAGGTTCTCAACTTCCAACCAAAGCATGTCAGAGAGACGTGGAGTAAGGAGAGAAAAGTATATTTTTGTCAGAGTTTGAGAAACGCAGGCTGTCATTCTCTCCTCATCAGTCTAATGCTGCTCAGCAGTGCTCATCTTCTGAGCCCTTTAAAGATCTCGTCTGTGGAATTTCAGCTTTGTTAAATGGAGTAAAAACAAAACTTGTGATCTGGATTTTAACCTGTGAGTTTCCAGGATGGTTGAAATCGTAACCTGCTGAAGATCCGTAGCAGAGGATACACATTTACTGGTGTTCAGCCATCAGAATAATTGCTGATTCGGGAACTAACTCCTATAATAAAACTTGAAGAAACCACCGTATACCACAGCATTTCTGACAGAATGCACATCGTGTCAAAGGATTCAGTGGCTGGCAAGTCTTATACCTTTTTAGTGCTTCTTGTGATGACGTATTAGGTGTGGAAACTGGCAAATTGCTCCTCTTTCTCTCTGTCACGCAGAGGCAAAGCTTCTCAGGCATGAGACATCTACGTGAAACAAGTCGTCTCCTGTGAGAAGACAAATGAGAAATACAAACAAAGGAAACTAAACCAGATAGAAAGAGAGAACAGAGGGTAACACTTTGAAAACCTGTGCCATCTACTTTCTGTTTTTATTGCTGGGGGCAGAGCTGATTCAACAGGAGCAGGAGGCGTCAGAGCTCCCCAGTGTCTCCCAGCACCCTCAATCTGTCACATCCACGCACACGCGGCTACACACACATCTGCGTGGACACACAGTAGTGAACTCAGACACACAATGAGAAACTCACACAGAAGAGAAATGAAGATAAGGGACTATCTGATCTGTTTTTGGCCGTTTTGAGGTTCTGTTCTGACATGACAAGAGGTTTCCCCCTTCAGCCATCATTAAACATTAATGCTCAATATACTGGAAATGAAAATAGTAAATTTGGCCGGAGAAAGGAGAGGCCTCGTCGCCATAGCAAGTAATAAATTCTTCAAATGTGTCTGTGTAACATCTCATGGAAATTCACCAGATGTTCGTTCCCAGATCTGGAAACTACACGAGAGTGGGAGTGAAGTTCAGTGAAGTGTGACAAGTACAGTTCATTATTTCTTGTTTTAACACAACATCTCCCTTCAACTTTCAATGAAACCCTTTGTGCTTATGAAAACATCAATTTTGAAAAGAAAAACAAACAGGAAATGTAAACACTAAACACTGGACCTCTTAATCTGTACAGTTCCCATCATATAAAACCAGACAACCACACTGATTATATTCAAACGTGAGGTTATGGGTACAGTGTGTGAAGTGTACGTAACTAGTTGTGATGTAATGTTGAACATACAAAGGTACAATGAAAAGATGGGAATATCAGCATCCTCTCAGGCCAAGCTCAGGCTATATATTCATCTCCATCCACTGATAAATAAACTGAAACATCAGTAAATCAGTCACTCTCTCGAACATAGTGAACAATATTTACACCCTATTTGAATTCACCAATACTTAACTAAGATGGTGAGCATTGTAAACATTACCTGCTACACGGCAGCATTATTATTGTGCATGTTTAGTTCAGTGGAGCACCTCACACAGCTGTTAGCATGGAGCCATTTCTGTAATTCTCAGTTTTTGCTTCAACATCCAAATTGTACAGTTTCTGAATCTTTTCTGTGTCTTGACGGCAAAAGTAACACGGTCTGTCGTAAAACGTAATTCAATGTTGAAATAAAGGAGAATTAATGTTGTATATTTTTCTTTCTGTTTTTAGCTGGAGTCCCTTCACAAAAAGAAATGTTGAGCTGTAGTCAGATGACGTGAAACCAGCATTAATCTTATTTTACAGATGGATAAACTTATCTTATTTACATTGCATTTCTGAATCTATATGAAAACAAATGTGTCCCTCTCTTTTATTCTAATTTAAAATGTTTTATACTTTATTGTTTACTTCATATATAAAGTTTGAAAAGAGAAAAGAAAATGAAATAGAGTACCCATATCCACTGGATCTCTCAGACTTTCAAGATAAAAGGAACCTCAGTAATCCTTGAAGAGGAGCAGAAAAGAAGACTCCTATAAGTAGGTGTTTTATTAATAAAGGACATGAATAAAACAGTATTAAAGGATATAATGCAAAATAAAATAGATGAAAACTAGGGCACTGACTTCACAGTCATAAAATCTGACTCTGCTATGACTAAAAGAAAATTGGCACCCTGATGGTTTTTGACAGATTTATAGATTTGACATAAGAGTTATATACGATCATCTGAAACACAGAGGCCTCTGTGGTGGAGATAAGACTTTTAATGGGAAACAAGAGTGACACTGAGGTCCTAATCCCTCTATCATCTCTCTGCTTCGCCTTTTATAGCCGGGCTGTTTAACACAGTCTGGGCACGCAGGGGCCAGGAGGAGTCAACGACCCTCCTGAGAGGTCACGAGGACAATCAGCACTTTGTATGACCGAGGAGAGACACGGTATTCATCCAATCCTGAGAGAAATACTGTCTGAAATAAGAAAGAAGAAGTTTTACTGCTGTCGAGCGCCGTGTAGCACTTTTTCTGTCTTGAAACAGAATTACAGCCTTTCAGACGCCCTGAGAGGAACAAACATCCTCAGAGCAGTGAAAGGCCTTCAGCGAGTGAAGTGAGGGATGCGTTCGCTGTCAGAGGACGTGATCGTTGATATCTGCCCGGCTTTTTACGTCAGCAGGCCTCCGCTCGATGGCCGCGTGCGTCGTTCGCTATTACCGAAAAGATGAGAAATGGCAAAAACGGGATCATCAGAAGAGTCCACGAGCTCTCCTGACAGCAAGATGCACTTATCATCACGATGCCTTCCATGTGCCTCAAACAGAGATGTAACAGGAAAATGATACACGCCTGCAATTTCTCTCTAGACCATGTTTCCCTCTCACCCGCTGTGCTTTGGCTCTTCCTTTCAACTCTTCCTTTTGTTCCTCCCTCCCTCTTCATCGCCTCTTCATCTTCCCTCCAACCCCCTCCTGACTTCTCCTCCCTCGCCGCCCCCTCACGCACATCGCCACCGAGGATCTTAGAAATCCTCTGAAATTGAAATGCGCGGTGTCCTGCCCCGCAGTGACCGCCCGGGACTGAAAATAAGTGTGATGCTCCGTCTGTTTTCCCTGCAAAGGTGTCCCCTGCTTTTTGTGTTATTCCCCGTCGTCCTGTTGCATCATACAAACAGTACGTATGTGCTATAAGAGGAGTGCCATTAATCTGCTTGTCCCGGGAGAACTGTGTTGTTTGTGTGAGTAATGAGCTCTGTACGTCCGCGCTGTGTCTCTGTTGTCTTTAATTGGTGCAGCGTGACTCTATTAGAGGGATCCAGTGTAATTAACGTCTTGTGTAGAACCGCAGTCCAACCTCGCTGCTTCGTGGGCCTGACTTGTTTTTAGTGATTTGAAGGGCTGAGTTACTCAACGAGCATCTGATGAGTGATTAATAGCACTCAAGTGTCTAAGTGAGAGATTTAGCATATTTTAATTTTTGAACTTTTACTGTTGTAATTATGTGTCGAGTTATTATGTGTGTGTGTCTGTGGCTGCTGCAGTGTAGGAGTGTGGATGTTTTTTGGTTTCATGCTTTGTGTGTGTGTGTTTGCATCTTCTTCATACGTGTACCCAGGTGTTTGAGAGAAGCCATAAGGAGCTGATAAATAATAATGACTCCCGTCTGCAGCTTTCTAATCAGCTCCTTGCATAGCTGCCTCTGCAATTAGTTTTGGGCGACAAGAGTAAACAGATCATGTTGTTGTTTGGTATCTTCTGCCAACAGCTGATCAGGGTTGGGTACTCGTACCACTGACCACCACTGAGTTCGTTTTTTTAAAGGGAAAGCGATGAGTTATATTCAAGGACTAGACCGCTATGAATAATTCAACATCAAATATTCATTCTGAATATCTCCAAGAGCAGTGATTTCCAACCAGGTGTACTTGTACCCCGAGAGGGACTTCTGCAGTAGCCATGGGGTACGTGGAAAAAAAAAAAACAGAGCAAAGTATTACAGTATTAAAGTATTAAGTAGATTTAGAGCTGGAGTGCAGGACTTTTCCATATAAATCAGCATCTATTGCATTCATGCTATTACAAAATGACCTGTGTTGACACTGTTTATGGTTTTACTGCCTGAAAAGGGAGAGGGGTCTGCACTAAAGGTTTAATTTAAAAGTAAACCAAGCAGCGAAAAAAAGACGTTATGCTTTGATAAATGAAAATAAAATAAAATATGGTTATAAGTTGAACAACTAGCTGAAGTTATAAAATAAAAAAAACAGTTGTAGATTATTATTATCCAACAGTTTAGCTGACTGTTAAGTTGCTTGCTAAAAGTAAGGATAAACGATAAGTACCTGTTAAATGGAGCAGCGGCTAAAAGTTATGAATACAATAAATAATATATTCTAAGCTGAAGGTAGTTGAGATATTGTGTTAAAATAGCTAGAAAAGATTTATAAAGAGTATAATTAGTTGTGGATAGATTACTGAAATAGCTGAAAGTAAAATATCATAAACTAATGAATTAACATCTCCAATCTGCCAGATTTAAACCCTGACTGAAAAATAGTTTTAACAATATCAACTTTTATATAATGAAGCGTTGTGTGGTATGAAGTAGTAGAAATTAGGTTAAATGAACACATATGAATATGAGCAGTGCTGATGAAGAAGTTCTTCATCTGACAGGCCTGTGGGGGCGATGTCTGATGAAAGAGGTTAGGAACCATTGAGCCTCTTTCAGGTTGCTGCTCACTGGTGGAATTTAATTAGGTATACCTACTTGATTATTTTCTTTTCATGTCACTTTAAATGTCTAGTAGCAGTAGTGAAGTATTGTACTTTGTACTCCACAGTATTTGATGGATGTCTTGCCCACGCAAATCATAAACTGGAGACACTATTTAAAATTCAAAGGCCCTGGAAACCTATTTTCTTTCTGCTCCTTACTCTGATTGATGGGTTCTACACCAACAAACAATTTTCTGCCGAAGTTGCAGCCGACGGGGATTCGGTGTAAAAAGGTGATGTTGTGTACTTCACTGCTGGGCATCATCCAGGATTTAATAACATGTGGATCAGATTGCGATGATTGTTGGTGAGTTGTATCCATCAAATCTAATCACACTGCACTCTCAACACCTGAGGAAGCTGTTTGTGTTATTATGTCTTATTATTAGCTTAGTTATTCATGAATATCTAATGTATCGACAGTATAGTAGTATTTTCACTATCTCCATTAATACTACAATAACAGCCCCATAGATCCATGCATTACTATAAAAGCTGATCATGAAGGACATCCACCAATAGTTCAGCAGCTCAGCAGTTAAGTGGTTTGAATGATAGGCACTTATGTGTTTTCCATTTAAATCCAAAGCTGTGCACCGTGTTTGTGTGCTTGTTAAAAGCTTCTCCACTTTCCTGCAGAGACCCGTTGTTCTAACAATCGCTCCCACTGACTCTCTGACCTCTGTCTGATTGTGTCAGGTCGCAATTAGCAAAGCATAATTTGTGGGCTGGCTGTGTGAGGCTGCCTAATAAGTCGTAAGTCAAAGGGTTGTGTGGTTTGCTGCTGCTGTTTGGGATCAGTGGGCAGTAATGATAATAATCACACTTCTTTCTCAGCCTTTGGGGACTATTTTGAATCTATGTGTGTGTGTGTGCAGTATCCACATGCTCTACGATGAAGCACTGATATGTGATCTCCCTCCTGATCAAGGTGCCTTGGACGGGTGATGTGTTTTGAGGGGGGGTGAGGCGGGATAAAGATGTCAGGCGTCGCTGGCAGGTTTGGGACTGCTGTGCCTCCTGTGATATGACTGGCAAACACACTCCCTTGTCGAGCCATGCATCACACGCACACACACATACACACACTCACACTTCAACAACACTGCTAGTTCAAATATTCTTTGCCCCTCTGTTTGCATTTGTGTGTTTGCCTATGTGTTAGTCCTTTCTCCCTTTCTCTGATGATCACAGTCAGCTTGGCACGGCCTTGATGTCACTGCCATGCCAGCAATCTGAAATCTGAACCTCCCTGCTGCCCAAACCAGCCTGAGGAGGGAGATATGGGAGGGAGGGATGGGTGGAAACAAAACAGAGAACAACAAAAAACTGAGACAGGCAGCATAAGGACGGAGAGACAAAAAGAGGAGGAGGGACATTGGTTCACCGTCCCCAGATGTGAGTCTTAGATAGGAGTGTGTGCAGATCAGCTCCCTCGCCCTTCCTCTCAGTTCTCTGTTATTTTTCTGTCCAGGTGACGAGGGCTCGCTACAGCGGATGAGTGGCGAGGGATAATCCTCCAGCTCACAGATAATCAACTTACAACCTCTCGCTGCCTGTCCGCTCGCGCCCTGTGTCCAGCTCCGCTCTGAGTTATTGATCAAAAAGCTTTGCTCTTGTTTATTTTACTTCAGAGCTTCACTCATTCACTCAACCTCATTTTATTTGTCCTCACACACACGGATGGGATTCCTGGCTGAGTGTGTTTGCGGCCTGTGGGGCCTTCATTAGACATTAGATTGTGGTTTAGTGTAAATAATATGGCCTCATAGGTGGTTTGTGTGGTTGCTGTGTGATTTTAAATTCAATTTTAAAGGGGTTAGAGAGACAGGAGGACTTCATCACTTTGTGTGTACCTCCATGTGAAACAACATCTTTAGTCTTACTCTGTCACATTTGTCACATTTAAGAAGCTGACACATACATTGGTAATTTTATGGTTGTAAAAGCTCCCATTGACATAACACATTGTTTACACTACAAAAGATATGTGGTCACATGCGGCCCAGACCAACTCCACATGTGGTTAGATTGATTGTCTTTTGGTGGTCGTTCACACTTGTATTTAGCACTGTCCACTTGTGATCTGAACACCTGAGATTAGGCCTGTCGCGATAATCAATAAATCAATTAATTGCACGATAATTAAAAATGAGCTTGGTAAATTTGCCGGGCTTGATAATTTTTTCATTTACCAAACACATTGAGTTAACTTTGCTGCATCCGTCTCGACTGACTCCTCCCGGTTCCTCAGCGTAATGAGGAGTGAACCCTCCTGTCAGTCACTCCGTCTGCATCATCACTGCGTCATTGCGTCATCACTGCGCGGCCCGAAAACATTTGTACCTGCGGCCGACAGTCTGCACAATTATAGTCAGAATAACAAATTTCTACTATGGGGAAAACCACTAAATAGATCAGTTTAATGTACAATAACAGCGCTTTAGTGCAACTTAAAAATTTTATTTGAAAACGTCCACTGAAAAAAAAAAATCTTGACCTCTGAGCGCCCGGTCAGTGAACAACTGACAGAGGTTGTAGCGAGAGCTTACGTCTCCGAAAAGGAGGAAATGCGCTAAATGAGGCAGAGGGGCCGTCAAGGTCTTCCCGACAGTCCACCATCACTGGGGCGTTTATGAAGCAAACTAAATATAAATGTGATAGTGCCTCACAGTCGGTGTAGTTAGCTACATCGCCAAAGAGATGCATCCCTTTATCACCGTCGAAAAGTCGGCATTTTGAAAAATGTTACAAACATTTGACTGGCTGTACAAATTGCCAGGGAAAACGGCAATTACACAACTGTACAACAACGTGAAAGAGTGAAAGTTTATATATCTTCAAAAGGGTGTACTTGCAATATTATACCATTATTATTATTATACTAGTCAAAAAATGGTATCAAAACGTCAATATTATCATTTATCGCACTAATTTCAGGGGCAATTTATCATCCAGCTAAATTTGTTATTGCGACAGGCCAACCTGTGATGCATCTTAAAACCAAGTGTGAACAGGGCTTTAGGGTGTCTGCCTAAGCTTAAGAAACACAAAGTCTTTGAGTTTGTGAGGAGTCTTAAAAATGCAGAAATGTCCTCATCAAGCTAAAATTTGTCCACACGAACATGGAAAGACATGTACACACAGGTTTTTCACTCTCCAAAATAAATACTGAGTTTCAAATATGACTGTTTCTTAATGAAGATGATGTAGAAGTACATGCATGATCGACATTATGTATATTTACGGACTACTAAATCTGTGGACTTTATTAGAGAGTTGGGACCCTAACTATGCTTGAACCAAAATAAAGGGAAGATAGTTTACTGTAGCCCCCTGGAAAGCTGTTATGCTGCTTTCATGCCCAGTCTCTTGGTTATTTTTTTCTTGGCTTGTGTGAAAGCTGCCAATCAAACTTCAGACGGAGGAATGATCTGTGTATTTTTTTCCAGCATCGTCCCTGATAACACTTATCAGTGTCAGAGTGTCCGTGCAGTGAATCTCAGTGCTGCTGTGTATTTTAGCAGCTGTAAAATCACAATAAAACAGCAACAATATGGAAATAATGCAAAAGAAAAAATGCCTTGATTGTACCTGTCCATCACTGTTAATATTATATTAACTGTACCAGTAATCCCAGTTCAGGGGATGTTAACAACCTCATCATCTCTGACTGCTCTTTTTGCCAATAACAAGAATGAAAGCGTGGAGTTGGTCAAACTTGATCGCTCGGCTCATCCCTGCATCATTACTCACTTGACTGGGTGTGTCTAACGATATTAGGTGAGAGCTTTTGAGGATTCACCACCTATCATATTGATGAATGATAACCTGTGACTGTGACAGAGCTCATTATCAATAATTTCTTTGTGAACTTATTAGAAATGATGAATTAACAGATTAGGGCTGCTGTCAGTCGGCTGATGAATCTGATTCCAGTACTAATGATGCAGGATTACTGTCCAGTAACGAGCATCATGTCCGGTCTGTGTAACTTCATGTCTACACAGCATGGTGTATTTGTTAAAAGCATTTAGTCCAACTGTGTGTGGGATAAAAGCATGTTCAAACAAACTGGAACAGAATTACTTCCTTGATCCAGATGGTATAAATTGATCCAACAACAACAACAACAAAAAAACTGTAGTTGGGCCAGCTGGAATTAATTAGTGAATAAAACCAGCTTTTATGTTAAACAGAGAAGCTTAGAGCAGTGAGAATATAATGACTCATCTGTATACTATTGCTTGAAATATGAATTCAATCCATATTTTGATAGAACAATCTGTAGGATTTACTTAGATGTAGTTTCCAGATTGCAGCCAGCTGAAACTGTGTGTCCCCTGCTCCTCCCCCACGGTGGACATCAGGTCTCAGAAACCTTTGAACGTATAAACTGCCAACATCATCATGTACGACTACATGGACCACAGCTATAATACATCCAATGATGAGGAGACTTTAGTGGTAATTTAGAAATGTTTTGTATGTCTGTAAAACTGCAGCTCATCATAGTACCACTGTTGTTACTATGTCTGACAAAAGCTTCCTCCAAGTTTCTTATTGTAAGTTACACTTTTATTGGCAGTAAATTTCAACGGTTTATGGCTGATCGTAGCAAGGTCGAGTCTATTGTGTATAATAACAAAGATCGTCTCTCGTTTCTATGCATGAACATAAAAGTGCAATATTTATTTTATATATTTTTCCACATTGACACAGGGAAAAATGTCAGTTGTGTTGTAGTAACGATGTTAATGGCCATCTTCAAGCTAAAGTTATCAAGCGACAAACTGCATTTATGTTTGTTGCATATATCAGCTGTTCTGGAGAAAACAGGTGACTTCGCATCAATTTGAAACATCAGAGAAAAATCTCATCACAGATTTCCATCAGGGAAATGTTGTGCCTCCATCTGTTCCCATGTCTTTTTGCATCTTTGTGTTTTTGTTTCTTTCTTGTTCTTTTGGTAAATTACACAGGTTTTTTTTCCCTCCTCCTTCTTCTTCTGTGTTACAGTAGTTGGCAACACAATTGGTGCTGTCACAGCACAAAAATCAAGTTGCCACCTAAATGTTAAAGTGTCAAAGTCCCTTGATCCAGGGATTCTGAGCTACTGTGAAAACATGGCCGAGCACAGGATGGCCTTCGTGAAAGTGGACCTGCTTCCATGTACCGTATTTTCTGGACTATAAGCCGCTACTTTTTTCCGACGCTTTGAACTTAAACACCGGTGTTTCTCATGTATTGGCGGCACGAAGCTCATTGGCTTTTTACAAGCTAGCAAGCTCCGTGCCGCCGATACATTTAGCGTCGTCACATCAGACCCGGTCAGAGTGGACCACATGAAACTGTTCGAATAAATTCAATAGCGGCTTATAGACAGGTGCACTCAATAGTCTGGAAAATACGGTAGATGTAAATTATAGGGTTATTCTAAGGTAATGAAAACAAAATGATTAGTGATCATATACTGATGAAAACACAGTTGTTGTTAATGTAGTTTATATCCGCTAATAGATCCCCTTAAATATTACACTGTTCCCTTAAGATTTGGAGTTTGCATGAAGTCAATAGTAACTTTAAACAACATGACCTCTCTGCAGTTGAGGTAAATAAAGACCACTATTAGGGAAGTTACACACACACACACACACACACACGACTCACCTGTGGTAACATATCACATCAACTTCATGTAAAACCTGCCGCTTCTCGTGTACAGCCTCTAACACACCCACATGCTGTCCCCGAGCGGTGACAATAATGACGCCAATTCCCTCTGTCATGTACAGTCAAAGCCATTTACACGCACACACTCTGTCTAACAGTGCCAAGGCTGCGAACCGCCGAACAACCCAATCCGTATTCTCTGTGTGTGTGCGCGTTTGAATGCGAGTTTCCATTGTGGCCTCATTGTGCAGCACTGGAGTGTCTATAAAGCAAAGATGGATAAACAACTCTCCCTTTGTTTGGCCCCCAGCGTTGGCTGCACACAATCCATCCAGCAAAAACACACACTTGCACACACACACACACACAGATACACACTTAGTGTCTATGTTCAGTTATCATCTCTGTAATGATGGCCCTATTTTCCCCTCAACTCAGCATGGCCTTCACTTGGCTTCAAAAACATCCCATTTACTACGTGCCAATTACAGATCTCTCCAATACACGCACACACACACTCACACACTCACACACATAAAACAGGTGGAGCACTAGAAAGACATGGGAAAATACAAAGAAAAAGAATCACAAAGAGGTTTGGCTTTGTGGTGGTGGAGAACAAAAGTGTCTGTCGTGTTTTTTTTTAAATCCAATTTCTTCAGGACATTTATTTAAGTACAGCTTCATTCTTGTATATTCACACCACATGTGGTGGAGGAGCTGCTGGTTTTTGGAAGTATTTTTCCCTGCTGTAAATTCCCAAACGTCATCATTTTCTCTTAATGATATCCTCCATATACAAACACGAGAGCCTCCTGGAGGATTCAGCCCAGGATGGGTTTATTTAATGGACACATCAGGTTGAATCATTTCAGTACTTCCTCAGATTTCACGTTGCTTTGTCAGTTTTTCCACCGCCACACCCGCCGCTATTATACAGTTTCTATGAGTCGGGTCTCAGTTGTTGCACTTGGGAATAAAACGCTGCATCCAGAATTGTTCCAGAGTCTGTGAACGATGTGAATTACACTGCGACATGTTTGATCAGGTATCTCGGTTCTTGCCATTAGACACACACACCAGACTTCTGAGCTTACTGGTTCCTCTCAAAATGCTTCATGGATCCTTAAAATAGGACTCCATCCATTTAGCATTGCAGTGCTGTTACTGTGAGAAACTGTTGAGGAACAGCTCAATGGATCAATGGTGGATCTTTGCAGCAGATATCCTCTTTTTTTTATTCCAGTAAACAAACTAAACAAACTTTGATGTTTTAAATCTGTGGAGTTTCACTTTTTATTTACTCACACTGCCAAGTCTTAATGCAGTCGCTCATCTTTTGTTCTCATTTTTCATCAAACATCATGTATACAAAAAATAAACAGGACTTTTAATACCCTACATTTAAAGGATTTAAATGTTTTGTGATATTTCACATCAAAATACTGATTAGACTTAACTGAAAGCACCTAAATTTACAGATAAAGTGAACACCTGAAGGACCCAACGGTGCTGCCTTTGAACATTTGTGTAGTGACATTAAACTGTTTGAATTGTACTTAGCACCTGAGTTTGGATACGACGGAGAACTCACTAAAACACACTCCAATCAAAGGTTTCAGTACACCCTATAAAGTAGTACACATTTGATATCACAAAACATATGTAAAATACAGCTAAGTACATATAACAACCAAAACATCAAGGTAAATTCAGCAAATATTCCCTGAACCAGTAAAAACATCCCCTGACCATAACTCTGCCTCCTCTGTGTTTGACAGTGACACAGGTGTTTCTAATCATATTGACCTGAAATGTGTGTAACTCAGAGCTGAGGAGATCCTTTGTCTGGTCTTTGTTGTCACAGGAAAATCAAAGTTTTTATAGGGTGTACCCAAACTTTGACTGGTAGTGTATTCATGTGAATAATGTGCTTGTTGAAGGAGAATCATCTCACATAAATCTTGATTGTATAGATGTCTACAAGCTTCTCAAAGTGCATACTTCAAGCCTCAAAGCTGTAAAAGCACAGATGATCTTGGTAATGGTTGAACAAAGGTCCCAGAAAGACCCTAAACCTCGCTCCCCTAAATGGAATCCAGCCGATTTTATTGTGAACGATTACACGTGGACTTTTCAAGTCAAGATGTCTGTAGTGAGTGAAGGTTTTCTCTTGTTTTGGAGATCTACGCAGCACCGCCACAGACTCCAATCCACTCCTATGTTACATTATCTACAGTGCTAATGGCTCAAAATCCATACATCATCAAGAGGAAGTGTTTCTCTGGTGTTGTTTCAAAATTACAAACACCAGCTGGAGGACAGATGGAAGCACGACTCTAGCTTAACGTGACTATTTTAGCACGTCACGCAAAAAAGCTGCTCCTCGCACAACATGCCTGACTTTAGCCTTTGTTTGTGTGTGTGAGAAAACACGTGCGCCCACATTTGTTCGTGATGTATGTTCTCGCGTGCGTCTCTAAATTTGCAAACACGTAAAGTGTTAGCGATTGGCGTCTGGGGATGTAAATGCATCTTTGGCAAATTTAACGTCATCGCTGTGCAAATACTCTGAGAACAATGAAGCTTTTAAAGATGCTACTGTGGAGATGTCAGCTTCATTTGACTGCTTTCCAACAAACACCCCGATTAACCCTCTCTCCCTGTGCGTCTGGCTGAATGAAACCGAAAGGAAGGGTCTGCGCTCTGGTATTTATCTGTATTTAAGAACATTCAAGCACACATTAGCATGTGCACGCACACACACATGCACGCACACTCACACAGTATGGTATGTTAATCATGTGTGTTTTCCTCAGATGATCAGAGAACAGACTGAAGCTGCTTATTGAGATATAGAGCCGTATTAACTCCAACTGGTGAAAACAGGGACGCATATGCTTCAGAAATACAAATACCCTCAGGGTGTGTGCATATGTGTGTGTGTGTGTGTGTGTGAGGGTGCAGTAACATCTGTTGGTCTCTGTGTGTGTTGCCATATCAGAATTATTCTTGCATGCTTTAGTTGTTTTAATGTGGTTTTTTTACTGTCCTACCTTGACTTTGCAAACAGGTCACAAACAGTCTTCACAAACTTTGTCTGCTTTGTACATTTTTACAGAAGTTTAAAGACTAAGAGGTTTAAAATGGAGCAAATGTAAAGTCAGACAAATTTTTCCCTTAGTGTTTTTTTTTTTCCTGCATCAAGATTAAAATGGTAGAAGACAGCAGAAATCAACCCGTCATTTATAACCGTTTATCCAGTTGAGGAGGTATTTTCAGTAATGAAATCGAGGTTTGGTTAAATCCCCTTGCAGTGAGTGTGATTTTTGAGAGCATCAGTCACAGAGAAATAAGCATCAGTGATGGCAGTCATTGAAATTAAAAGAAAAGAGTTTAGCATCACAATTAAAGCAAAAAGTGCAGACGACAGCAGGGCAGGAGGAGGTTGTGGTGTTGTAACTGCACCTAGAAATCTAAGCAGTTTCGAGGAGGTGCAGGCAGGTGTGTGGTCAGTCATCAGGATAATATCATGAATTATAAACACAGGAGCTGCTGGAGGAGCATTCTGCATGTTAATGTTGGACATGAATGTATAAATGACTTCAAATATACATAGAAATATAACACATTTTTATCATTCATTGGGTTTTTCTTGTCTTAATGTTGATTGCTTCTTTTTTGAAGAACAGAGCAAAGCAACAAAACCTTATTGAATCCCAGATTTCAGTGGGTGGTAACATAATAACAACAAATCATCCATACAAAGAGATGTTTTCTTATTTTTGTTGATATGGTTTCTTTGCCTGAGGTCCATGGTGGCTTCACATGGAGCTGAACACAGGAGATGTTTTGGTCTGTTTGAAAAGAAGTCATGATGCACTAGGAGGAAGATGCATCACAAGCCACCATGTTTAAGGAAGCACCACAAGCACAAATAACAAGACTCAAGAAACACTTTAAGTCTGTTTCGAAAAGGGCTGCACTGTACTGCTGCCACCATCCATAAGGTTTGTATCACCTCTCCGATCTGCATTTCCAATGGCTGCAATCTATCATTCCCTCTCTGTCCTGCTCACCATCTCCAGTCTGCCATTACTTATGCTCTTTCTTCCTCGTCTAGACTCCTCTTGGTTTAGGATTCAGTTAAAAAAAATGGCGGGGTTGGATCAGAGGAGGTGGGTTAGAGGTGGTGATAAGAGCAGGTTCAGAGGTGAAGAGCAGACTCAGGATCACTATGTTTGTTGTATTCGACCACACCGAGGCGGAGAGTTGTGGAAGATTAGATTCGAGCTCCTGGAGATGTCTCACTTTGTGCTTGTTAGTGCTGCTGCCCCACTCCACGGTGGGCGAGTGTGTCTGAGTGCGATCGGTGGCGATTACTGCAAAGAGGTGTGTGCATTGAGTGTGTTCATGCGCTGTATTTACAACAACAGCTCTTTTTTCCTTTGATAGCTTCCCTTAAGTCATTGATGCAATCTCTGCAAGCCTCTGTGAAAACACACTTCTTTCTTCTGATGCAGAGCAGATAGTCACAGCTCACAGTGAGCTCCGAGAAGCAAAGGAGGAATAATCAAAACAACAGCACGCCGCACGCCGCATCACATCCTCGACTACTGGAGGCGAGGGGAGGGGAGGGGGATGAAAGCAGGTGTGTGCCCGGTGTGTGTGTGTGTGTGTGTGTAGCGGGGGGTGCAGACAAAAGGGCTGTGGAACATCTGGATGCCGGTGATAGCTCTGCTCACATGCGTTACGAGCCAAATTAATCAAACCTGGTGGGGAGACTGTCGAGTGTTTATGTGTTTGTGTTCGTGCTCGCGTATTAAGAGTCGATCCACGTCCTGGACAGCACTCTGCCGACGTATAGTCATCCAGGGACGGTGGAAGGATGGAGAGAGGAGCAGAGCGAAGGTATAAATCAATGGATTGACGTCTGCAGGGTGACTGCGCTCGATACTGGAGTCGGTCCCGGTGAGGAGAGCGGCAGACACATCATGTTGTCCCCTCTGAAACTCTCTTCGTCCCACCAAAGTCGAGCTGGTTTTTTCACACTCCTCATCAACACAACTCAACCAAAGACTCGCACCACATCTCTGGGACGTGTTCTTTGAATACATGAAGGTAAATTGTAAAGCTAATTTCTGGAGTTGTAACTAGCAAGAATATTTCTTGAATTGAGGCAAGATGCAGGGATTAGAGAGTATAACTATAATTAAAAAACATTTTGTATTCATAAATAATCACATTTATGTTTTGTAGCCAAGCTTGTTCCTCCAGGGGTTACAATGTTGGTCCATCCAATTTAATCCAGACTCAAATTCTCTAAAATTACTGGATGGGTGGTCATAAAATTTTACACATCAGTTCGCCCCCAGATGAAGAATCCTTACTCTGGTGAGCTTCTGACTTTCCCTCAAGCCTCACTGAAATCCCTCAACATATTTTGGAGGGGTTACGGTGGACTATGGTGTGGACGTTCAGAGAATAAATCCTGATAACTTAAGCTGGACTTTTACCAGATAGCTTCACGTACTGTTGTTGTAGTTTCTTTCTCTGTATTTGTAACTAGTCCCAGTCCTGCCAGAGTTGAATCGACCAATCTGCTTTCTTGACACTTACATTGAGATTTTTTTTTGAGATTTGGGAATTGTCAATTATCTGTAACCTACATTTGCCTATCACTTCTGTGTGGAGGTTTCCAGGGATTATGAAGTGTGTCTTCAGACAGACTTACTGGCTGGAGCTGTCAGATTTTGGACTCATCCAGTGAAACATCTCAACATGTCCCAAGTGGACTGGTAGAACATTTTGCACAGATGTTCCCCGAGGATCAACCTGAGTGACTATGCTGATCTCCTCGCGCAACCAGGAGGTTCAGATTTCTGCTGAAACCTCTTGTCTCCTGCTGGAGGATATTGGTGGAAATGTTGTTGTGTTACTACGACTCATTTTCTGATTCCCTTATAACTTTTCATCGCTGGGCCAAAAATAACAGCACATAATAAGTAAATATTACCTGTTAGCTATTAGCATTGCCATTAAAACCACTGTGTTGTTGTTAACATTAAACAGAAACCGTCTTTGTTATTGTTGTTGAAAGCAACATCAAGCTCTACAAAGAGAAGTCGTTGTTCCCCTGTAATTGTGGACTCCTGGGTGTGCAAATCACTGAGGTAGAGAAACCATGAATGTGATTAAGCCAGAGGTGTTTCTCCTCCTCTTCCTCCTCCTCTTAGTCTGATTGTGATGGTATTTGGAGGCAACAGAGATGGACCACCATCACTTATTTCCCAACTTGACTGGAGGGTCGATGAGAATTAGCATTCCCCTCTAAATGAAACCTTTAGGGATTTGCAAAAAGCCACAGTTTCATCCGTCTGTCGCAGCTATTACCGTGACAACAAACAAACAGAAAAACATCTCTGCCGCCACTTTCGTTTGATATGATAATGAATCAACCTATAGTTCATCCAGACTACTTCTCTAACTTCTACCCTGTGGGATCGGAGTGAGCTGCTTTGTGGAATAAACAGAAGAAGAGCTCAGCTGTTTGAAGGGTTCGGCCTTTTCATCCACCGCCTACGTGTTTACTCTGTGGCCTCGCCGCTCCGTCCCATGTTAATGTGAGTGTATTATATCGGCATTGATTTTCTCCCCTGCATTCCTGCTATCGACACATGAATATATCACGTTAACTGCTGAAGCGCGCCGGGTCAGAGGGTTATACAGTGGTCAGTGCAGCATCAGGAGGAAGATAAAGAAACTGTACAAGCATGAGGAGGCTCACAGCTCATTTCTATCTCCCTCTCCAACAATCCAATATTTCCCTTCTTGAGTGATGTGCAGCCTCAACCTTTTGTTTTCATGGGAAAAAAAACTACTTGTTGAGTTTAAAGTCATTTCTTTGTCTCTTGTGTCACCCACTTTGGAGCTTTTTGTTCACTCGTCTTAGAAGAACCAAAACAAAGTAGCTCTGATTTGCGCCGTCAATAAGTGTTTTTCATGTTGGCAGCTCCTCTCAGATGGATCGGGTGTTTATTGTCATTATTTATCTCTCTGTGTTTTAACCATCCCTCCCTCGCATTCTCTCAGTGTCTGTCGATGAGGTCAGGTAGCGCTGACGGCTGTGAAATTGAATTAAGCCCGACTCCCCCACCTCCCCCACGCACCTTTCCTCCTCCTCGTCAGCCTCCCCTGACATGCAAAGGTTTTAATGATCATGAAGCTGGGAAGCATTCCAAATGGCAAATGCTTAATTGAGAAAAATGAAAGGGACAGCGGTACGATTCATTCATCTAAATAGAGGAACGCGGGGTGCGGAGGGGTCGCGGCGTCTTCGGTTTCTCATTTTTTTCTTCCCCCCCTGCAGCCAAACCTGCTCAAGAGGGAATGTGGGAAAATTTCATTAAGTGAGGTGTGGGATAAATCAACATGACGAATATCTCCGCTCACCTTAATTGTGTTTCGCTCAGCAGAAAAATCAGACAGGGAGCGCTGCTGGATGTTGTGGACGCTTCTCGGCCGTTTGGGAAGGTGATGAGTGATCGGAGTTCATGACACTGATGCTTGTGAGAAGTCAGGGAAATACACAAGGAGCACATTTCACCCTCCAGACTACACAACAAGATTTCACAATATAACTTCCATAATATTTTTGTGACATAACTTTAATGAGTGATATGTCAGAATAAACTTTAGACTATATTGTCCCCAAAGTGGAAATTCTGTCCACAACCCTGCACTTGTTTGACAAAAAAATACAACAATAACTCAGTGGGGTCTGCTGTTGAGGGAGGTAATGACTGAGGTTATTAGGCTTCTTCTTCGTGCACCTCAGAGCCTTGTACCTACGTCCTGAGGGGAGTGGGGCTAAATGCTCATTGAGTGGGTGTGTGGGGTCTTGTTCTATTGAGATTGCAATATGTGTAATGGCCCTGTGAGGTTGGGTGTGGGAAGACCAATTATTTTTGCAGCAGTACTGGTCATGTTTGTAAGTTTGGTTGAGTTATTGACAGCTCGAATGATGCAATAAGATTGGCTGAATGATTTACAGATGATTGTGAGTCTTTGGTTTGTTTTCTGAATGTCCATGATAGGGCTGCGGCTAACGATTATTTTAGTAATCGAATAATCTATAGATTTTTCCATCGACTAATCGAATAATTGGATAAGAAATGCTTGTTAAGGTGCAGTAATAAATAGCGCTGTCAAACAATAAAAATTTGCACGAGTGTGGTTTGTCGCAACCTGGGCGACGGGTTAGCCTAAGTGCTAGCAGAATCCCCGACTAACATATGCTTCCCGTTAATGTGGTATTTTAAACAGGAAGTGCTTCAGTGAAGACTACTTTGTGTCAGTCGACTGTCTGTCTTGGTTTTTGTGTACTCACATTTCCCATGGAGAGGGTCAACGTGCTATTTAGACTTCTTAAAAAAAAACGTAAAAATCCAAAAGCCGTGCTGTTTTGTATACTTCCCTCTTTATTGGTTGGTTCGGCTGCCTGTTGCTGTTCGGCTGCCTGTTGCTGTTGTGCTTCCGCTTCTACTTCTTCCTGTCCCTTTCTGTCAATACCGTAAACAGTGGGAGCGATACTGCCCCCACCGCTTCCTGTGGGGAACTACAAGTACAGATGACTTTTTCCCGGCTGGTATTTGATTTTACCTAT
>OOFC01043125.1:0-15567 GCA_900323345.1 Pseudochromis fuscus
TACTACTGTTAAAATATATCCTATTGTAATTACACATCATGGTCCCTAAAAGCTGGTACAACTACACAACCCCTTATAATAATAATAATAATAATAATAATGGTTGGATTTATACAGCGCTTTTCTAGACACTCAAAATGCTTTACAGAGACCATTATTCATTCACACCCATTCATACTGTGGTAAGCTAAGCTAGCCACAGCTGCCCTGGGGCAGACTGACAGAGGCGTGGCTGCCAGTCTGCACCTACGGCCCCTCCGCCCACCACCAAACCATTCACTCAACATTGATACAAGGCAAAGTGGGTAAAGTGTCTTGCCCAAGGACACACCGACAGCAACTGGGAGGAGCAGGAATCGAACCACCGACCCTTCGGTTGGTAGACGGCTGCTCTACCACTGAGCCACTGCCGTCCCTTATACTCACTCTCATTTGCACGGTATGAAAGTGAACGTTGCTCATGGACATAGACATTGTCCAATAAACACTTATTTACACAGTACACACACCCACTCACAGATGCGCCCTGCAAGGACTGAAGTCAACAAAAGGAGTCTACATCAACAGCTATGTTCTTTGTAATAGCTGCTCACAGTATAGCAGCTTGAGGGGAAGGTCAGTGAAGCTTCCTCGCTCCAGTGTATACTACCGGCAAGAAATGTCAACTGTGCCATTCAATCATCCAGCCAGCAATCATTTAGTAATCATCCCTTTTCAACACCTGGCAGAGGCAGAAGGAGAGGAGAAGGGGGAGCAACAAAGGGAAGGAAAAGAGAGACATGGTGTGTGACTAAAGCAAGAGATGGAGAGAAGGAATAGGAAGAAAAGAAGACAGAGACAGAAGGGGTGTGAGCAACAGACTGCCATTGGTAGCTGAAGCGTGTATGTCTTTGACAGCAGACAATAAGCCCAGATGGTAACTCTTCCTTCGTTAACTTTGATGGATATTTCACATTCGGCGTCAAGGCTGAGAAAATTACTATATCACCTACAGTAGATTGTTAGCCATCATTTACCTTATGGTTCTTCCTTGAACATTCGTTGGGGAAGTGCAAGTGTTTCTTTTATTGTGTAAATACTCACAAGCTTTTGGTCACAGGGGGTTGAAAATCAATCTGTAGGGTTATATATGAAGGAGTTACGTGAAAAGCTCTCCATCTAGAATGATATACTTCATAGGTAGCCTGAGCAACAAATACCTTGGGGGATATTGTTTGTAGTCCAGAGTATTTTAGTTCAGAACTCATATAATGGCGGACAAGGTGGAGAGTGGTACTTGAATGAATGCATCTGATAATATAATCATCGATCTACATTACATATAGAGCATTTTTTTATTTATTTTTTTTTATTTAGAAATCATATAATGGTCACAAAGGTGGAGAGTGATGTTTGGGTCCATCTTTTTTCCTGCTAATCCCAAAATCATGAGGCCATGGAGATGCTGGAGAATGGTATGCAGACATATGAAACAAAAAGACAAACAGACGAACTGAAAGCAAGACAAAGGAAAGACACACTGATTAAATGGACATGAGTCACTAATGGGAAAGCAAGAGACGGGGGTAATTAATTGGGGTGGGGTAGATAATCAAAAAGAGAGGGAATTAGGACAAAGACCAGAAGAAGTATTCGAACCACAAACAACAGTGATCTTGAGTGCAGAAGTACACTGTGGACTTTTCTTGGAGACCGTTCCCTTTCTCGAATGTTAATCAGGGACTGTGAGCATTAAAACCAAGATTTTGTACAAACAGATATTATTGTTGCAGAGCAATGGTGAGGCTGCATTTAGCTTAAACTTTTCATTTTATTTCATTGATAAGCCAACTCCAAATATTACAAATTTACAGATGTACTGGTGTTAAATGAAGCACAGAGAAAAGGATCTCCCCCAAGAATTATGACTTTGTTAAACAATGCAAACTCAGCAATTTATTATTTGGATATATCTTTGATTAAAATTACTATTCTTATTTTATACATACACACATATATATGTGTGTGTGTGTATGTATGAAATAAGGCTACAGCCACATTATAAATGCTGTGCATGGCTCTAGGAAGTGCTGTGTAAATGGATGTAGTCACCACCCTAAATCACCTGGGATGATGTGGTACATACACATCACTGCAAAGCAAGAAAAGACTATTAGTGCAATAGCCAACAACAAAAAAAAAAGATGCACTTAAGAAATCACACTTAAACACACAACAGCAATAAGTGAGGTGTACGTCCTACATGCCAAGGGGTAGTGAGGTGCGGTTGAGGTGGTCAGCTGATGAAGCCTCCTGCCAGGAACAGCCACTGCTGTGTGGAAAACAGTACCTGAAAAAACAAAGAGGCACATGATCAATAACAGTACATTATAAAAACAATAGCCTCTTAGGGGAAATCTAAGTATCTATGTATACATAAAGAGCAACATGAAGAATAGCAACCTGAGGGCCCTCAGTATCTGTTGCACTGCCCCCCCACAAACAAATAATGCTATACAGCTAGCTGCTATAGAAACACAAAGTGCAGAACAGATTTCCAACCCATCAGATACTCACTGAAAAGCGAAACACGCTGATGGACCATCACCTGAAGCCAAAGGAGTGCACAAGGACACTACTTCTTATATACATAGCTACATAACAGAACATGTTGAAGAGTCTGCATGGCTACAGCAACATGATAGAGACATGGGACTAAAAGCAAAAACACACTGCCCTGGTTACAAGGGTGAATTTCACTTGGAATTCAATTGCATGTGTGAGTTTTGTCTTATAATTATGTAGTCAGTGAGCTTTGTAGTAAAACATTCACTATCATAATTTTGCAATTTGTCAAATACATTACTTGACATGTTGATATAATTTTCTGCTAGTCCTGTGGGTAAACAAACTGTACCTATTGGCGATCCTAGAAACACTCCCATCTGGGACAAAAGCAGTCTCAGGATGACCAGCAGACACCAACCCCATTAATCACACTAACTGTCAAGGGATCGGAGGATTGATGATCATACTTAGATAATAGCCAAATGAATAATATGAACATGCCTTTCAGGACTCCCATAGAAATTTTCCCAAAAGAAAAATGTTATACCACAGCACAAAGTACCATAAGAGGATTATTAGCATATTTTTCCGTTTGAATAAGTTCCTAAAATCGATTTCTTTTTCTTTTAAAACTTTTGTTTCTTGCATAATGCAAAAGATTACCTGCTGGCACTGACTAGTCTATCATTTAGTATGCTTACTGTAGGGTTATATAGCTTGGGATATCCATTGTAGCTCATTTAGAGGAAAATGAGGCGTAATATCTCTTGCCAACACTACAGCGTTGACTGTCTAAGGCAGAATTTATAAATAAAAGATACAGAAAAAGGTTGTGTCACAATTGATGGACGCAGTCACAGAGCTATACACCCTCAACTGCAATGCAGGTATTGTGAGTTAGGATAGAAGATAATGATTTAATTATGATTGTAATTCTGTAGATATCCTGTATCAGAAGGTCAAATTGAGACTGGCAGGAGTTTTCCGGTTGATCTCCCCCGTTCCATTACGCTTCTGTATCCGCAGTAAAAGGAAAGAACATACCCAAATATCCCCTGTGTAACAGAGACAGATAAAAGGGCATATGGAGTTCTGATAACACACCAGGGAGGAAGTAAGACAGAAGCTTTCTGCAGAGGGACAATGCACTCCTGTGATGCAGCCAACATTAGAAGGCAGCATCTGCAAATTCACACACATATAGTAACTTGTTAATTCATAATAACTTGAAAGTCTCCTACTTTTTTCAGGCTCTGTTGTATTGAAAAGATGAAAGGTGAGGGAGAAAGGAAAAGAGGGACTCTAACAGCATTAAAAAGCAGTGTGAATGTGTGCCTAAGCGTGTTTATACTGTAAGTATGCAAAGGCTTCAAAACCCATGCAAAGAAACTGGAATACACCCTTGCTTTTTTTCTTTTTAACTTTTCTTTATGTGTTTTTCTGCATGTCTGTTTCTCTTGGTTTTGGCTTGGTTTGCTAATGAAGAAGTGCGATACACACTTTTAACACAAAAATAAATAACCTATAAGGGGGAGTAAAGGAGCTTGTGGGATTTCTCTGCTACTTTTTGAGTGTGTGTGTTGTGTGTGTGTGTGTGTGTGTGTGTGTGTGTGTGTGTGTGTGTTAGTAGGTTATATTACCTTAGTGTCTACCCCAAGGTGGTGCTGTGCCATTACCAATTAATGTCCAGATTCTTCAAGAAGCACACACATGCAGTATCTCTATTTCATACACACACACACACACACAAATACAGGAGACTACACTGTCAAGTCACATGCATGAGTGCATTTTTTTGTGTTTGTGTGAGGGAAAGGCTGAGAGTGTGTGTGTGTGAGAGAGACAGAAACTGCAACTCCGGCAAAGACCTGAAGATCAGAAAAGTAGATCAAACTAAAATGCTAAGATATGTTGCATGCTAATGTGTGTTTGCCTCGGGGGGTTGTGGGCCACAGGCACACACACACAGACACACAAACACTCATGTTTATATGTATGTCTTTGTCTCGGTGTTCATTGTCATAATCCATTCCAACAACAACAACAACTTAGTCCTTAACTCCAACCTAAATGTAAAATCAACCTTTGCCATAAAACCAAGCATCAGCCTTCAAACATCCCCCTTTACATGAGTCCAAAATGTCCTAGCGTTCCCAAAATATCCTCACTCAGATGTTCCTGGTACTCATAAAGATGGTTATACGCTTGTTCACGGATGCACACACACCCCAGCAACTCTCAAGCAGCTGAAGGGTACCTTACAGATTTGTGCATGGCATGTGAGCACAAGAAGTCAAGTATAATGACGATTTTACGTGAGGCCAGCAGATAATCCATTCGGTATCCACACTCCAGTGATCTTTGCAGTGCTTGCAGATACCATAGCATAACACGCACTCAATAGTATTCAAGGGATACATTGATTTGACATGCTACAACTGTACGTAGCGTAGCGCTCTTAATAGGGGCAGAAGCATGCCATAGGCCATAGGCAGGAATCTGTGTGAATCATCTCTGCATCTCCAAGACCCAGGAAACTCACACAACTAGAGCAAGAAGAGGTAGAGTATCCCCATTGTTGTAATTATTCTGCTGTAATGTATGTAGACAACTGAAATCTTGCACAGAGTTGATATTATTATAACATGGGTATGTGGTAGTGCCCCAGTGTTTTGCATTTCGCATCCTACAGAAAAGATGTAGTATGTAAATGACATGTGGGAAAGAGTAACAACGCTTAGAATGAAGTGAATGTTCATCATAGATTGAACATAGTGCAGGTATTGATGAAACGGTGTAGATATCAATATTTGACAAGTCACAGATGGGATGCTTAGCTCTCCCTGGCTTTGCTGCTCTCTCTTGAGAACACAGGATCATCGGATATACAATGTAACACCGAATTGGGAGAAAGAGGATAAAAGCATTAAAGACAGCGAGAACAAGCTTGTAATTGGTGAAATTGGTATGACTGGTTTGATTCTGGGGTGACCTGACAATGCGGTAGTCTGCAGGAAAGCTATATTTGCTAGGTGTGATTACTTGGTATTCCTAAAGACAAAATTGGAGTATATTTATATAGCGCTTTCATCACCTTAGCTAGGTCCCAAAGCACTTTACAAGGCACCTCATTCACCCATTCACACACCAATGGCTACAGAGCTGCCATGCAAGGAGCTAGCCACCATTGGGAGCAACTCAGGGTTCAGTGTCTTGCCCAAGGACACTTCGACATGTGGACAGGAGGAGCAGGGGATCAAACCCACAACCTTACGATTCTCAGGCGACCCACTCTACCACGCTGCAGTTACCCCGTGGTTGTTTTTATATCAATCACCTTTTTAACTGTTTCAAAGGAACATCATATTACACAGACTTAAATCTACATCATCAGCATAGAGAGTTGCTTTGGACAGTACTGGATACCTTGAATAATCCTGCTGTGTTGTTTTAGATGAATGTGGTGTTATTACCCCAAAATACTTTAACATCAGTTAAATCCGCTTTTGTAAAGACTGCACTTTAGCTTATCTTAAATCCAGCAACACTGCTACTTATGTTATTCTATTAGTCTTTTTTTAGTGTGATACACACAATGTATTATCATTGGTGAGCAGACTTTAAAGGCAATAATTGCTCCTCTTTTGTGGTCCCTCCTGGAGTTTGGAAGGTTTAAGGTAGCACATCTAATCTCTTTGACTTTAATTGGTGCACTATTACATTATTATTTAACAACAAAAAATGGAAAGGGAAAAGTGAGCCCTGAAAGCATTTTCAAAATTATACAGTATATGCATGATTGCCTGGTGTTTCCCAGGCTATTTATTGTCTCAAAGCAGATTAATAAAATGTCTGAAGATTTTTTTTTTCTGAGGATTCATGTGATTTAATACAATTAACTCCAGCAGAGCAGGGGTATGAACACTGTTTTTACTCTTTATAATAACTGGGGGGTTATTGCTTTTTGAAGTTATTATCAACAGTGATTAGCTACAGATAGATTTTTGTAACACCTTCCATTTCATGTGTGAAAAAGGGACACACATGAGGAAAAAGAAAAGTATCTCCAAAGGATACAACATAAAAATCTTGTTTAGTATGTAGTCCATTTATCTGCACATATGCCCACTAAGTCTGCGCTCCCCTACAAAGTGGCTGCAAAGTGACGGCACTTTGTGAGAGCACTAATTGCATATGTTCCCTTTGGCAAAAAGCCATGAAAGTAGAGTGGAGGGGAGATCCAGCAGACGGGGAAGAAAAGAACAGTGTTGGGGGTAGAAAGTGATGAAGAGAAGCATGACTGAATTGTTACATTGAGGTCAGTGTTTAATTACAACCCAGGCTCATTCTCTGTCTGTGCTGTCTATTTAAGTCGCAATGATTAACCATTGATTGGACAGGCTCATGACCAGCAAATATTATCATAATGGTGTTCTAACTAAGTGCAATAATGGATGCTTTGCGTTTGATATGGACATAGTATAATTTTTAAAAGTAAATAAATAAAATATGCACATATGTATCTAGAGCTTGACCGATGGTTGGGTGTCAAATACTAGCGTGCTAAACAAATAAAGGCCTAATGGGGAATTAAGGCAGAATTTACTAAATTACTCATACATGAGTGGCCTGCATGATAAATTCTGCATAATGTAAAACTCCCCAGCATTAGTAAATATCAGCAAACAACATAGTTGTATCATACTAATTACCCTGCTGCTCTGTGCATCGTTGCTTATTTTTGATTTTCTAAATTTATCTGACCTACCACAGAATTGATTTGAATATCGTCCGCCTTTCATTACACTCTGATGAGTGTGAGTGAGTGTGCATTAATACTGAACTGTAAAATGTTACAAATATTTTATTACAAATATGGGCTTACTCATTACCAACACACTGACAAATAATATGTTTTGCAGAGCGGTATATTGTTTTTTGCATTAATTTGTGTTTTATTTTTATTCAGTATTTCATCAGTTCCTGTGTCCATATGTTTTGTGTATGTGCACACAAGTTTGTTTGTATGTCTCATCATTCCATTCATTGCTGTAGAGTAGGGAGGGACCCATCCATATTTGATACATTTCTATCCATAATTCACAGACCAAACCTCAGTACCTTACTACTGAGGGAAGCTTAATAGGATGGGACAGCTCTCCCGTTTTCCCTCTTACCATTTCTCAGCCTCTCATATGAACTTCGTCTCTTTTTCTCTTCACATCTTTTTTTTGTGTTTGTTTCTCTTTGTCCCAATATCTTCTTTTACACAGATAGTATAAGTTCAATGTCAGTCAGCTCCTGCTTTCTTATGTAACTTTAAAGTTTTTATCAGAAGTTTTTATGGATTACGAAGGTTACAGAACTCATTCAAATACATTGGTTCAGAGAGAATTTTGAGAATAATAGGATTTAGTGCAGTCTTCAAGTAAGATCCTGATTTTTTATTTAGTTACTTCTTTTTTTAAGCTATTACTCAAAGAACAAATCATTTTGGGATCCTTTCTGAAAAAAATCGGCAATCCCTGAATCTCTGTATCACTTAAAAACTCGGAATGTTTTAAAGACAGAGTATTACCCAAGGAGTAAATGACTACACTGCGATATCAAAGGACGGGATCATTCATTTATTCATTTATCTTCTGTACCCTCTTAGCCAAATTGGGTCATGAGGGTTTGCTCGAGCTCCTTTCCCAGCTGGTAATGGGCGAGAGGCAAGCTGCACTCTGGACAGGTGGCCAGCCTATTGAAGGGCTAACACAAAGACAGACAACCAATCACACTCACACCTATAGTCGATTTAGACTCATCAATTCACCTAATAAACGTGTGTTTGGACTGTGAGAGGAAGTGCCTGCAGAAAAGACAGAAAGACTAAGATGTTGTTGGACATGTCGCCAGGCTGGGATCAGTTGATAAAAAAATCTTGAAATTCTAGAAAATCCCCATCACTAATAATAAGGGGCTAAAGTTTGAAGAAGACAGTGTTGCTATTTCACCACAAGAGGGCAACAGTGTTCATTGTATGGCGGCGTGGCACCATTGACTTCCTGACCTTCGCTCTGTGTCTCCAGTGGCTCACTCCTGCCTCTGGGTCTTCCTGTCCTCTTTCACTGTCATTGCAGATATTAACTTTTGATTTTACAGCTCACAATTTCCCTGTTTTTAACCAATTTTGCATTGGATGCCATTACCCTTTTCATGTTGCGCACCACGGGTGGTCCATGCACCACAGGTTGGGAATCCCTGGTCTATAGCATCATTACAGCTGAATTATGTCCTGATGAGGGTTTGTGCTCACTAGTTTTTGCCATGTTTTCCACAGACAGATCACCAAATATATTTTTTCACCACTGACCCACCTCTAAATGCATACTGTATATATGTGTAACTGCCTTCCAGGTCAATTACATGTTAGAGCTTCTTGTGATTAAAGTGTCAAGGGAGGTGTTAAAGTGATAACACATCATTGAATGTATTATCCAATGGCAGATTAATCACTGAATTAATTAACTAGTTAAAATGTCAATTAAGCAGTTCATCTCATAAAGTTATCCAACCATGTCACCACCACCACCACCTAATCTCATTCTTCAACTTTTACTAATATAGCCATTGAGCTATTAAGAATATCTCTCCTCCACCCCCTCGTCTTTCTCCTCTCTTCCTGCTCTCTCCAGCCCACTCTCGTCCCGTGGGCTTTGGTGGGTAATTATGGTGGATATAGGGTCCATTTTCACCTCCCCCAGGCTTAAGATACCTTCCCAGAGTGGTCAGCAATAGACTGTACACTGGCTGACTTTATACAGTGTATGGCTGTGATTCAGATCTACCCTGCAAATATACTTTTATAAACTTTTGTTTATCTTCTCCATGTTTACCATTTGTTTTTTTTTTTGTTTGGTTTTACACAGTTTTCTTTCCTCATATTTGGATAAATATTCTGTTTTCTTTGCACATTAGCTGCCTCGTGGATGCCTGCTTTTTCATCTCTCCACTGCATTTTTCCTTTGATTTTTGATTTCTGTTTGCAAGCACTTCTACCTCATTCCCTCTTGTTTCTTGTAAAAGACAGGCACCTTTATTTCACCCAACCTCCACTGATTTACCCTGATTATCTGGTATGCTATTTTGTGCAGAAGAATGCCACTACATGGCAAAAATGTATATTTATACATGCGTGCTGATTTGCTACAATAAAAATAGAAGTGATGAAGCTGTGATCTGAATTATTGCCACAGTGTGACAGGTTCACCAAACCTCCCTTGATAGTCATTACTTCCTGCGTTCCCTCTGTACGTGTGTTAATGTCTTACAGGATGTAGGAGTGTGAAACTCAACAAAGATATTTCCCCCTTAAATGTGGTGGGAAATGTTACCGCCTGTCTTAAGCAAAACTGCATTTGCTTACGAAACCGATATACAGTGCAAACTCGCAAAACAATTGTGACAGCAGTTTATATCTCGGGCTCAGCTAAAAGGCTGTCTGAACTACATAAGTCTTTCCCGCGAGATAAGTTGATAAAGATGAGTGAACAATTCTGTCACATAATAGAGACAAATGTTTCACCCTAAAGCAGTCTATGGGATATTATGGCTCCAACGTGGAGGAAAAATGAAGGGCAGCGTGATCATAGCAATAATAAAGGACTATTGAGGTCAACAAGCTACCAAAACTGCACTTTTACTACGCCTGATGTTATATGTTCCTCTTAAAAACTTTGCTTATTACAATATTTCAACTGTAAGGATTTTATTTGTGAAACTTGAAAACACTCAGTGAGCAATGAGTCATAATCCACGTCTGATGTGCACCAAATTGTTTCAGATTAAAAACATCATCATCCTGCAAGCGTGTGTAGGGGCGCGTACCTATGTTCCCCGGCGCCGATGTTCCCGGGGTCCACTGTTCCCGGGGTCCACTGTTCCCCCACTTCTACGGGCTGGGGAACATCGGTACCTGTACTGTAAAAAAAGTCACGATGTTCCCCGGCGCCACTGTTTCCCTTATGGAAGTTTTGGGGAACAGCGGTAACGAGGAACACCGGGACCTATAAGACCAGGGAAGTCCTGATGTTCCCCCGGTGCTGCCGCTGAGCCTATACGCTTTTTCTTGTCCGCTCTCTGTCGTGAAGCTCTATGAATATGCAAAACGTGTGTTGCATCACTGCCACTCTATAGACGGTCTCGGGCAGATGGCTTCCGGACTGAATTAAGCGGCATGTGTCATTTCTGTGACCCGAGCGGCAATGACTGCTTTCTGTCTTTTATGCACTTCACTGGTCTCCACATCTGCAGAGGTCCCGAAACCCCGGACCGTGATCTGGATCGTCTCTGCTTTTACTGGGCCGCAACTCTGCAGCTACAGATCCACGACTGCGGCGTTTCTCTTTATACCTGGGATATTGAGCCGTTTTGTGTCAAAGAATACACCAAATCAAAGCATTTATCTGTAATTTCGTTCAAACAAATTCTGTAAAAACAAAATTCTGAATCAGAAACATTTCGTTTATGTGAATGAGATGAGAGCGCAGAGCTGCAGCGGGGTCACGCTCACATTTGTCGGCTACAGAACACACTGCTGGGGAACATCGGACCCTCTGGTGTGTGGAGGTACCGATGTTCCCCAGGTGAACATCGGACCCGGGGAACATCGGGCTGACCCCGTGTGGAGATATTCATCAAAAATTCACAATTTTACTGCCAAAATATTTCACTATTTTCAGTTTGTACCTACCTCTTCCTTCTTTTTTATGTCTGGCTAATGGATGCAGCAGTGGTCATATAACCTCCTTAGCAGTGGTAAGTATACTGCCCAATTCAGAAGCTTTTTATTTTTTTTGCGGTGCATGAACTTTACTGATGGCATGAAAGTGAGAAAAAAGTATGAAGTTGGTAACTAATGATAGAAACTTCAAAGGTTACTTCTGGTCAAGAAAATTGGTCATACAGTCTGTTCATACACACACACACACGCGCGCACACACAAATCCGACACACACAGACAGCACAAACAGTGTATGGTTGACGCTTTAGAAAACACCTCCTGTGTGCGCTGCACATATTTAAACAAGGATATATAAACACGCATCTAATGGCGTCCTCTGACATCGAGACGAGTTACTTCAAAGGGTTTTTGCTCAGAACGCTCCCGCCTCTGATACCTTCAACAACTCCACAGAGTGCTGGGGTGTTGAGTACACACACTCACGTACACATTTACACATACACACACACACACACTCACATGCACAGTCTTGCACCTCAGCAAAAATACACTGATTGGTCCCAGTGCAGAGCCATTGAGAGGAAAAGTAAAAACTACAGGAAGCAGAGAGACAGGGGGGAAGACTTTTCTCCCCCTTTGAGAATATATTTAATGGTACATTTATTATTACTTCATTTCTTTCCATTGTACTGCTTGTCATGCTTGTGTTGCTTACACATTGCAACCCTTGTTTTATTAGTGCAGGCAACCCTCTAACAAGCTTTATAGGCTCCCTCTCTGCAGAGCATCACATCAAACCCTCCTACTATAGGCTGTATAACTAGCCGTCACACTCAAAGTTGTCAACCACAAAGTCAGCAATTTAAGAAGTGGCAGAGTGACAAAGTTTGAGGGCTTCGTTAGTCATCTCAGGACTACAGTCACGATACATAACCTTTGTTCTATTTCACTCTCACTTTTCCCTTGAGCGGGGACAAAGCCAGCGTCTTACACTTGTCGCTCCCTATGCAAACTGACTATTTTAGGTTTCACACAACAACACCACTAGCAGGAACTCTGATCTCATGAAGAAGACAGGGTAGTGGGCATATTACACATCCATGTCAATCCCTGAAAAACAGGATTAAGGTGCCCATGAGGCTGATGTCTACACCCACCACATCCTCAACCAGACACAGCTGTCTGGTCGGGACTCAGTCGCAGGGCAGCCAGTAGTTGTCAAGCGCCACTTCTGTCAACCACAACAGACCTCTCAAAACTGTAAAGAAAAATCACAATGCAAGTACCACACTCCATAGACACTACACTTTTTATGCAGGAGAGCAGGTGGGGTCAGTAACAACAAGACCAGGCTGGCAACATTCATATATTTTGTCATCAAAACATAATTAATAGCAGCCTAGCATGAAATCTGATACCCAAAATTTAAATGAAACAGAGTTATAGCCCAGTCAGTGGCGTAAATATGGACCGTGCACCTGGGATGGTGCATGGGCCAAAGACACCGTCAGGGGCCCATGAAGGAAGGAAAAGCAGCTGTCTGGAATTGCCACAGGCCCCGTTATTGTGAAGGGAATAGCTTGGGGCGGGTCGCTATGGTAACACTGAGTGGCTGGTATGGGAGGAGGTAAAAGATCATTTGTCCAATCACGTTGATCCCTGTCAGTCATGATGAGTCGCGAGGGTGTGAGGTGAGCTGTTTCTCATTTCAGCAAGAAAAAAAAAAAAGTGGATGAAAACGTAGCATCACGTGTAGCGTTAGCCTAGCCTCCGTGTGTGTGTGTGTGTGTGTGTGTGTGTGTGTGTGTGCGTGTAGCATGCACGAGGTGCTCTTGTATTTCAGGCGGGGGTGGGGGCACAAAAAAATATTTGCACTGGGGCCTATACCCATGATGTTACGCTAGTGAGTCTAGTCATGTACCAAGAATACCTGTGTGCTTTATTTTAAATTTTTACATGTTTATTTATCATACCTGAATTTGAAAAAGCTGATGGGAAAGCAAGAGTATTATATGTTTTATTAGAACAGGCGGTCCCTGTCTGTCCCACATCAAAGGTTTGATTTCCATGGTTGTTTCACCTGAATGAGTCTGCTGAAGGTCAAAGCAAATTTCACTCACGAGCTTCCATAGCCACCGTTCACCTGAGCTCCATATCTATCTATCTATCTATCTATCTTGTTCTTTCTTTCAGTATCCAAACCAACTGGGTTGACAGATCTGTCAGCTACATGAGAAGAGTAAAGAAAAGCACAGCAGGAGGACATACAGGGTAACAAAGTAAAAGGATGTAACTTACATTATGCACACTTGCGCTAAAATGTTAATGTTTCCCACACAGCTGTTTGTTGCGCAACATGAGGGCTTACAGTAAAGAGTGGGTGGGTTTCGTGACACATTGCACATGCTCACACACATGCATCGGAAACTTTGCAACTCATCATGTTCATACACAGCAACATAACAGCTGTTAAAAGTTAACACATGCACTGTGTAGTGAAACAACAGGTGGGAGAACGGAAACATGATTCACCGTCAGTCAGCAAGTTCAAAGTCGAACAAATATATATACTAAAGGTCTGTAGGTATAGCACAGTAAAAAAACAACGAAAGCTCCTCTCAGGTTGTTCCACCAAAAAATGTACCAGGACAGAGGGGAGGGTAGTTTACTTATGTAACAGAGACATTATGAACGCAATATTGTAATGAAGGTGACTTTGACTCCAGCCTGTTAATGTTTAAGCATCTCTTGCCCCGATCCTGCCTCTTCTGTCTTATCTCATTCCTCTTACTCTCTCTCCCCTATCTTTATTCTCCTCAATCCTTTTATTGTCATCATTATCCAGAGTAATCGCTGCCCACCTGCTACTCTGCCTATTGATTGCCTGTGAATCCTGTGCAGCCAGCTGGGTTTTCAAGGGTACATGCAGGTGAACAAAATATACCTATGTCTCCAGGGTGTATAGATTACACTGACTACCACTGACACATATTGCATTGTCATGATCAGATGCAGTGAAGGTTCGTGTATAGTTTTCTTTGCGACTTTCCAAATTTTCCAAAACATGAAATTCAAATTGTGGCATTTTTTGAAGCTAATAATTTAATTTTGTGCTAATTAAGATGCTGGTTAAAAACACAGTCACCAGCTGGCTTTTTAATGTTTCCAGATGACTTATTGCTAATGTGATGTGATTGCACATGCTGGCTGCATGGCATTGTGCAAAAAGAGGTTGTACATCAGTATCCTCAGCAGTTGATGATTTGTGTGTGAAATAAAAGAAGTAGCATTGTCCTTGGAGGAAAATGAAGGAGCAGCATTGTTCCTGGGTTGCACTGTAGTTTTATTGAGCCCTGTTCTATGGTAACAATGTTGATGATGATGTCAAATTTCTTCAACTAGTCTGTAAAGCCATTTGTCACTATAAGAATAGACTAAAACACCCCCCTCCACTCTTTGACTGAGCTGACTATGGTCACAAAGCTTTTGTGTTAGCACGTGGAGAAAACCAAAGCCCCGTATTTCCACCATGCTTATTTATATTTGCAAAGATGTAACTTAAAACTCATGATTTTGGGGAGGGTTTTACACAAAGGAGAATTCTTGGACTTTCCTCCAGTGCAGAACATCATATTTGTTGGGTTAAGTCTCAGAAGTGGAAGTTTTGTTTTTCTCTGAGTATTCAATACTTGAGCTGAACTACACTTCCCAGGGTGCACCAGCAGCAGTATAGAGCTTTGGAACCGACGTCACAGCGCAAAGACTTATGGGACGTGGGCGCCATTTTGCCAGGCCAAAAAATCAAAACAAACCTTTTGCTAATGAGTACCACAGTTGAAAATAATGCTTAAAAGCAGATCAAAACAAACTGGACTGTATTGAGACAGATTGCGTTCAGAGGCAAAAAGGCGATACCTTCAAAAAATTGCCTGCATTGGAAATTTGGACCCATATGAAGTGCTGCAATGGACAAGAGACCCAGAAGACCTCCCGAACTTGGCCTTTGCAGACATATTTTTATACCTCGTCTGTGGAGTCAGCGCTCACACCACCACCAAATTCAGAAATTACAAATCTCTGGAGGCACACAAACAATCCACAAATGGCTGGGTACAGGATTTGGGTGTGTTCAAGCCCCCATGTGAATTTATCGTCATTCGGACACAGGTGAGTGAGCATTTATCATATTTTATTACTAAAGTTCTGTCTTATCATGAATGCTAATATGCATTAAATTTGTTAGACAAACGCCCCCAACACTCCAAATGATCAGTGTCAAAAATAAGTTGTTC
>OOFC01043128.1:0-12778 GCA_900323345.1 Pseudochromis fuscus
ACTTATTATCATACAGTGACTGTATGACTGTGCAGCAACAACCAGCTGGAAATTAAAGGACCTGAACTATATCCACAGATTCTGTGTCTCTAATAGGAGCCCTGAAGTGGTCAATAAGTTTATGTCCAGCAGTACAAGAGTGAAAACTCAACATGTCATCCAGCTTGTGACAAACCACCTCACAGACAAACTGACACAATTTCATATTTTTTTGTTTTGTTGAAAGTGTTTAATAAATACGTTAAGCACATATACAGGGTGTACATTTTAGGTTGTTTTAATTAGTTGTTTACAAAGCTAGAGCTACCACTTCCCAAAAATGTAGCCAAAACTGGCTATACAGGCATAAAAAAAGCAAATAAAGTTTGCATATTTGTAGCGTTATTACAAACTGTCTGCACAGTTACATTACATTACCTAATTTTATATTAATGAACTATGTTCTAAGTTCATCTAGAGAATCATTTGGTTTCTTTAGGTGTCAGACTTTATGAGGATACTTTTCAAACTCATAGCATTCTCAATTTATATATCGAGATAAATATTGATATCGATCAATACGAGAAAAATTCTCATGATAATATTTTTTTCCATATCGCTCAGCCCTAGGTTAACCTACATAGATCCAAACAGTACGTCATGCGGCAGACATTAACAGACAGCAGTCAGTCATTCTGCAGTGTTGGGGATACTTGTCATAGTACATGCCCACTTTCCAATGTTTGGGTGGAGGTAAGTGAGCTGCGAACATATGGGCGTGTTACTACCTACTACTGCTACAGCATTGAAATATTAAGGCGAGGCACATGTTAGTCAGGGATTCTGCAGCACTTCAGCTAACGCATCCTGTTGTGAAGTCTTTCCAGGGTCTGTAAGCACCGTTATTATATTTGTATTATTATTATATTATTGTGTGCCTAGTTTACGTTCTTTGAGCATATTGTTTACATAAACTGACTGCAGCGCCGTTTCGGCTTTCTGTTTGATCTTTAATTAGTGACGGTGGTCTGCACAGAAGTTGGAGAGTAAGTTTTCTCTTTTGTTATAAGTTAATTTCAGGTGCATAATGCTCTGTTTAAGATATTTCTGTTTGTGATATTTACAGTTCTTTCCAGGTTATTGTGTAGTGTATTTTAATATTGCCATTTGCTAATTAATCTGCAGTGTTAAACTAATTAAGCTGGGCAATATAATTTCTTAATGCCTAGCGGTACATGCACTGCACTATTTATTTTATTCTTGCTGGTACTCAAAAGTTATTCTCAGGTCTGTCTTTTTGGATGTTTGATGTCACAACTTCTTATCATACATAAAATGACTCTATGACTGTTCTGCAACAACCAGCTAGAAATTAAAGGACCTGAACTATATCCAAAGACTCTGTCTCTAACAGGAGCCCTGAAGTGGTCAATAAGTTTATGTCCAGCAGTACAAGAGTGAAAACTCAACATGTCATGCAGCTTGCAACAAACCACCCTCACAGACCTCACAAAGTCTACCTCAGAGAAATTGACAAAGCTAGAGATACCACTTCACAAAAATAGCACACAGAGTTGGCAATAATCTTTTGTTTTTTTCCTGAGGGACTTGAGATCCTTCAATGTGTGCACCAAAATGTTGGAGATCTTTTATCACTGTGTTGTTGCCAGGGTACTCTGCAGTGACCTGCTGGGGGAGCAGCATCGAAGCCAGTCACACCAACAGACTTGTGCCACTTTTCCACAACATGGAACCTACTCGACTCAACTAGATTCGGTTTGTGGAGCATTTCCATTGGCAAAAAGTACCTGGAACAACTTTTTTCGTATCTGCTCTCCTGTGGCTCCAAAAAAGGACCCGGCCAGGTACTAGCAGGTATTAAAACATGATTGGTCAGAATCATCACTGCATTATTGCTTCATTACTGCAAGGCGCGTAAACATTTGTACCCGCAAACTGACACAGTCTGCACAGATATAGTCAGAATAACAAGTAGCGGGAGCTCATATCTATTTTTTTTTTCTTTTTCAAGCACATCTCAAATATAAATCGCAGATTTTTCAATTCTGCATAGGCCGCCATTAACCTTTTCACATCGCGCACCACCAAGCACCAGCTTGTGTACCACACCACAGTTTGGGAATCCCTGCTCTAAGTTTCTATATCTTATTTATTGTTTTCCTTGCATGACCATGACTTGCTGTGTTTCATTTGCAAAAGATAGGTTCAAAAAATATATATATATTTCTCAGTCACTAGTCATTTAACATTTGAAAACAATGTTCCATGTCTTACCTGTAGGATGACAATGGACCATGCTCTGCATCTATTCATGCATTCAGAATCAAAGCCTTCAAAGAAACAGGTAAATCTGTGGAGAGACACAAAGACAACATTCATCTGTTATTGGTTGGGGTTTTCAGTATAAAAAAAAAGTGTAAATAATTAGTGCTGAAATACTTGAAAAACAAGCACTTGCTTTTCTTACTTGCACACTTGTTATTGGTTATTGCACTCACTCTTTGTTGATTTGCACACTTGGGTTTTTTTTTTCTTTTATGTATAGAGTAATATACAGTATGTTCAATCACACTTCGACTGCCACAATACTTGGAAAACAAGCAATCAAAACACCTTCCCCTACAGTGACCGGTGTGTAAGAATATACAAGGACAAAACATACAAAACACACACGTGTCCTGCTCCCCAACCCTCAAGTGGAGAAGTCGTGCCACTGCCGAGTCCCCTCGTCTGTTAATAAGGTCTGAAGGGGTCAGTTCAAGGTGGAGATTACAGAGTCTGACACCTGGCTGGAGGTGATGATTTGCCAGGTAACACCAAGAGGACATGAGTAGGTCTGATCATAGACCGGGAGACTGTTTCCCACCCTAAATGTGATGGCAGTCCACAGGGGACAGGTAGCCTAAAAGCAAGGTTGTGATATGTCTTTGAGTACTTCTAAGGGCTCTGCAGTACAGAAGGCTATTCAAACCCAACATATGGTCCACATCACCAATTACTAAGGTGTGTGTTGATAGGGACAAGGTGAAGAGAGTGGTAGCCGCAGAGGGAGTTTAACCCTATCGGGTCTCTGATTCAAACAGTAGAAGATTCATGAACAACATGACATTTATTGTTTCATAATTCTGCACTGACTCGGTTTATCAACACAGTTTCAAAACTGGTAGTTAGCTTGATATGTGCACTCTTTATGCAAACTGATAGTACAGTACAAAGTGCTTGAATACAATTGCCAGTTATTCTGTCTCTTCATATATCTAACGGTCACAGACACGCACCAAACTTTAATTTTGAAAGCATGACTCGGCGCACTCTATAGAATCGCACGTTTCTGTTTTTTCATGCATCAAATGCACACAAACGTGCACCAGATTCATGAAAAATATGATGTTTATTTTTTATCATAACTCTGGATTGACTTAGTCTATCAACACACTCCAAAACTGGTAAGTAGTTTGACATTCGCACTTTTGACACAAGTTGAACCGGTGATTCTGCAAGGCTCCGGCTTGTTGCTACATTACTGTAAATCTGCCACGTGATTTGGACATGCGGGCGTGGCCATGGACTCCTCAGTGTTAAATATGGACAGATGAGGAGAGGAGGAACTTCTTAGGCAATTTAGAGCAATGACTTCAGGTCAGAGGGACTTAAGTTCTTCCCGAGCCTCCAAGTGTTGGACATAGGAGTGGGCAATATGACCATATAAGACCATCTTATGATCTACACGTCTGACAGTCTGTCATTTTTGAGAGATCGTTTTATCACAATCTACAGCACTTGTGCTGTATTTCTGCTGCTGTCTGAGAAGGGAAGCCACGGCTTTTTGCTGAATGACACACATGTGACCTTAAACCAATCAGAGTGATTGACAGTGAAAGCCCCCCACCCCCCTAATTTTCACACAACAAGCGTGTGGTGTGGCGGCGGCCGTGGCTGAATGCGAGGATTTTGTTCTGAAAAGAAACTCATCATTCATTATATGGAAATAGTTTGGCTTCACACCAGACGATAAAGACCAAAGAAATGCAAAGTGTACAAGGAGAGCGTCAAGGCAAGTGATGGCAACACAACAAGCATCCTAAACAGTACAATGAGAACCAGGCGGCTAAAGCTAAAAAGCAGCTAATGCAAACGGTAACAGAAGCATTTACAAAACTCACACCCTATGACTGAGGCAGCAAACAGTGCAACAGGCTAACGGCTGCAGTGACATTCCAACTGGTGAAAGTTTGATGTCCTATACAAACAGCAGAAGGTGGGATTTAATAAAATGCTCAAAGTTTTGGATCCGTGCTACGAGTTGCCCTATATTGCGCTATATTTGCAGCTGCATGTTGTCAGTTTTTAAGATTTTATACTATTTTATTCTATTTGTTCAATGTCATTTTTTTAAACTAAAGTAAGTTCATGTGTGCTCTGTTTTCTTTTACTTTCTTAGACAAGTCAAGATTTAAAATGTGTATAATTGCACTTAAATATGTTTACAATTTTGATTTACTTTGATTAAAGTTACTTGAAAAACTGCAACTTTTGTAATTGTTTTACTCAGGAGTGTCATTGCATTTTTGTAATTTCTAGTGTGAGTTTGCAATATAAGTTAGAACTGTGTTGATTATCCCTAATTTGTATAAATCAGTTTATTTATTCAATGTGTCTCTTCTTTAATATGTAATTTAAGTTATATATTAAAAAGTCTTTTTTTTTAATTGTGATAAAATCGAAATCGTGATTATATAATTAAAAAAATTGTGATATTGTATTTTTGCCATATCGTCCATCCCTAGTTGAACAGTTCAAATGTAGAAGAGTGAATTATTCCAACATCAACAACCTAATGAGAGCTGCTTTAGCAAAAGAAAATAATAAAACCCAAAAGCAATACAAGCTCGGGGTTAAATGTCTTTTTAATGAAGAACATGTTTTCTGTTTTTCACTTCAGATATGGCTTTATGGGCCCTTCATATCAAGTGTTTACCATGTGTCCCATGTGGTCTGCTACAGCCACAAAAAAACAAGCTTGGTTTTACATCACTGGTGCAGATACAATGAGGTAAAAGAAGATAGTATATTCAGGAGCAAACATTTAAAATGTTTCTGACTATTCAAACTATCAAGATGATCTTTGCTGAATCAATCTTAGCTCCCTGTAGTGGAAGACAGTAAAAATACAGGAACTGTTTGGATCTGAAAATGAAGAGGTGGTAGGAAAGATAATACATGTGATAAAAGATTAAGCTGATGTGCATTTAAAAACTTTTTAATAAACAGTTTTTGGTCATAAGATTCAGGATACATTTTTTTTCCAATGTGTCCTCTGTCCCTCCAACTATATACCTGTTGCTTACTACAAAAATGTGACAGTAGTGTGCTTGTGTGGAAAAAGCCTGGATCCATACTGACTTGGTCCCAGTCTGACCCTAACACAACAATCTTGCCGATAACCTCCACCTACCCAGGGGTCACTGGTAGGTCTCGGCCAAGCATTCATACACCAATTAATCCAATGGTTTGAGTCACAATCTGCTCTCATTCCCAAAAAAGTCACTCAAACTCTGCCAATCCAGTCTAGGAATCTAGCTCCTGATGTCAAACTCATTTCAAATCTTTACATTGAAAAGGAGAGACACAGCTTCTGAAAAAGAGGGCTACAAGTTATTGGTTTCACAGTTAAAGGCTAAAATGGAACTCCTCCCTAAATCTCAACCTTTCCACAATTTTGAAAATGTTCCCTTTGAGCCACCAAAGACACAATCTGTTGATTCAGTGGCAGAATATCTAAGGTGTTATTTGCTTTAGCTGCAATGACACAAGGGGAGGAATTTCAGCAAATGCCTGTGTATCGAAGACTCATTTCCTCTGACTGAAAGCAATTTCCAGACAGCACTGAAATCTAGGTTATTCTTGGTCTGGTTCTGGGTTGGCCAATATCTTGCAGACATGTTTGATGGTGTTTGAGGAGTACTGTTGTTACAGACTACAGCAGGCAGAGTGTAAAGGAAAAAAGTATGCACTAGTCATAGTTGAAGTTGTTGAAGTGTTTCCTGTGGGACATCCAAATGCTCTTGCAGTTGCAAAATCGTTATGTAAAGAAATCATACCAAGGTTTGGAATTCCAGAAACTATTTACTGTGACAATGGAACTCATTTTGTAAATGAAGTAAAAAAGTAGTAGTAGTAGTAAATGAAGGAAAAAAATGCCACAAGGGCCGGGAATACAAGTTAAATATCACCGTGCGTATCATCCTCAATCTACAGGGTTTGTGGAGAAAACTAATCAGACTATAAAAAGTAAACCTAGGAAGACATTAGCTGAAACTAGGAAAACCTGGATCTATTGTTTCCCTTTAGAAAATCATTTTTTATTTCTGATAAATAATGAATAGTGACTCAAATATAAAGATAACTACTTGGAATGTGAGAGGCTTAGGGAAACTATCTGAGTTAAAGCAGGTTATGACAAGGCTTAAACATCTTAAATCAACAGTTATATTTTTAAAAGAATCCCACTTAATGTCAAGTGATATGTTAAAGGTAAAAAGACGATGGCTGGGCCAAGTATACTCTGCTTCCTTCTCTTCTAATGCTAGAAGAGTCATTACATTAATCCACAAGTCTCTTCCTTTCCAAGTTATGAAAATAGTATCAGACCCTGCTAGTAGGTATTTGATTTAGCAAGGTTCACTTTTTAAGGAAAATATTATAATGGTTAACTTATACAGTCCTAATGATGACTGCCCTAAATTTTTTGAAAATCTATTCCTATTATTAGCCTCACTACCAGGAAAACTACTAATTGGTGGAGATTTCAATTGCACAATCTCTCTTCACCTTGATTGCTCCTCAGGCACATACTCATCTCATACACAGAGTAGGAAAACATTGCACTGTTTCATGAAAGAACTAAATTTATGTGACCCCTGGATGAGAATGGTTCCTATTAACAGAGAGTATTCTTGCTGCTCTACTGTATCCAAAGCCTACTCAAGAATTGATTACGTTTTGGTGTCCAATGATTTATTTCCCAGAATAATAGATTGTGTTTATGACTCCATCGTAATCTGAGATCATGGCCCAACATCTCTTACATATAATGATCCCAGCTCCCTTAAATTTGTGGGAACACAAATAGACTACTTTTTTAAATCAATAAGGATGAAACTTCAGCCTCTGTGAGATGGGAGGCATTTAAAGCCTATATCCAAGGTCAAATAATTAGTTATACTAGTTCAATAAATAATAAAACAAATCTAGAAATGTCAGCTTTAGACAAGGCAATTAAACAGCTTGAGAGGGAGGTAGACACGATAAATTCCCATACACAGAAATTGGCAACCCTCAGGGCCAACTATAACGCACTTTCTGCTGCTCAGGCAGAAATTAGCTTAATCAGATTAAAACACTATTTTTATGAACAAGGGGAGAAAAGTGGAAAGTTATTAGCTTGGAAAATAAAGAAGTTAAATACAGAAAGAGTCATTAATAGTATCCAAACTCCAAATGGTGACATAATTGTTGATCTTCTATTAATAAATTATACCTTTGCTGCATATTATCAGACTCTATATGAATCTGAATTATCAGAACCTGAGGAGGACCAAACTTCCTTCCTCAACCAACTCTTAGTCCCCACTATAACAGAAGACGATAGATCCTGGATGGACCGTGTACTCAAAAGTGAGGAAATTCTAGAAGCTATTAATCAAATGAAAGGAGGGAAAACAGCAGGTCCTGATGCACTCCCAATTGATATCTATAAATTATTTTAAAATAAATTGATAAGCCCATTGAAGGATATGTATGAAGAATCTTTTCAAAATGGTACTCTCCCTCCTCTTAGAAACCCACTTATTACCATGATATTAAAACCAGATAAACCTCATACAAAATATGAATCCTCTCTGTTGAACTCGGATACAAAGATAATCACTAAAGTTTTAGCTTTAAGGCTGGAGAAATGCCTCCCATCTCTAATTGAAAACGATCAGAATGGATTCATTAAAAAAGTGAGATTGTGGAATGTTGAGTTTATCTTTGATTTCGTTAAAGGACATCAGTGTATCACCATTATAAAGATCTATGATTCTACTAATTCCTTTGTGTGACCATTGTTTGAATCCCAAGTCATTCATACTAGGTTTGAATCCTGTATGTCCCAAGATAGGTGCTAGACAAGACAAAGGTGGAATATGACCTATAGCTTTATGAGCTTCATGCCATATCGTCAAGGTGTTTCTCACAAATGGGTTTAGTGTGTCTTTCCTTAGGTTCTTAAGAGAGTCAGAGTAAAGGTATGAATCCAATGCTAGCCCCCTTGTAGACAATGCTTCTATTTTTGCCCAAGGTAACACTGGATGTGACAAGAACCACATACAGGCAGCACTAAGCTGATCTGCCCAATAGTACCACAGTAGGTTTGGCACCTTCAAGCCTCCTCTGTCAAATGGGAGGTATAGAAGTGTGAGTCTAAGTCTTGGGCGCCTATTCATACAAATGAATTTAGTATTTTGAGTTTTTTTCATATCTTGGAAGAATTTAGGAGGAGGCAGAAGTGGAATTGATTGGAATAAATAAAGAAATTTAGGAAGGACATTCATCTTGAAAACATTTATACTTCCAGTCACAGACAAGGGAGTGAGACCCATCTACTTAGAGATTCCTTCACTTTTAAAATAATTCGGTCATAATTAGCAAACTAATGAATTTAGGTTTTTCAGCGTCAAGTGATAGAAAACATGAATCTTGTGCACCTTTTTTTTCATAGAGTATATTTAGTAGTCTTCTAATATTACAATATGCCTGTCATTTTTTAAATACCTACAGCTGCATTGTTTTATTTACTCTAAGTTAAAGCATTCAGCCAACTTTCCACCTTTAACAGTGTTAGAACAATTTGCAACCCAACATCAGCAACACAAAGGCCAGATCTCTATACTTTGCGATATATTCTCTTCTCATTCTAAAGAGTTACCTGACTCTATAAGGATGTCATGGGGTGAGGACTTACAGTAATGTGTGCTGGATGGTGAATGGAGTTAAATATGCTCAAATGCCCAGAACCTTTCAGTTAACATGAGACTTAAGTTGATACAACACAATTGGAAAATTAAAGCTGCATGCAGCGTTGGATGGACCCTTGCCCCCCAGCCGACCGCCGCAGCTCGGACCACAGCGCTGGCCAAATGCACCGTGGGACTGTGTCCTGCCTGTCAGGTTTAATAATGTGTGTATTGCACACATGACCAGCAGAGGGCAGCAGAGCAGAGGAGACGGGGGAGAAATCCAAGGAAGAGGTTGCTGCTCTCTGCAGCTTTCTCTCTCATTCAATCCCATGGAGAAAGCAGTCAAACCCACACCTGTTTGAGATTCCACTGTTTCAACATAGTTTTACCTACAAACCTAATTAAAGTTTTAATGTTTTTACATGTTCATAAATGTTTTTGCTGTCTTGTACTATTTTTGAGTCCTGACAGTTTTAGTTTAAGAGTTGTCTCAGCCCTTTCTCAGTTTTTACACTGTGTGTATTGGGGACTGCTCTCCTGCTCAGAGTGAGGTCACCTGACCTGCAGTGCAGAGAGAGCAGAGAGGGAAGAGGCAAAAATTTTAGAAAACGACCTTAAAAGTACCATAAAGTTGATGAAACGTCACTCAAAATATTATTTTCTTGAAGGTTTTTTCATGCTCTTTCATTCGGCATACGTTAGAAAGCTGTCAGACTTATACTTTAGACTGTGGAGGGCCCAGAGTGACAGGAGTGCTTTTTTTCCCCATGCATTTCTATGGAGCTGAAGAGCAGGACACAGAGGAGCACTCCAACTTTGAGGGCTTATAAAATCCAAACGATTCGAGTAATTAAAAATCCCCAAAGTCATTTTGGTCAACACTGTGTCCTCAGTCATCTGTTACTTTTTGAAGCCGCTACCATGTATGCCCTGGGAGGAGATAATTTTTTAGTAAAGTGAAATTTTGGTGTTCGATTTAAGATTGCATTGCAATTTCTGGAGTTCCTGTTGATTTTAGCCTAGGGGTATCGGCGCATGATTTTTAGGTCTTGATGAGTACTACAATTCGGCTTCGCTCCTGTGTCTCTGTGACATTCCTGTGGGCCGCAGCGGGTGCCTTTCTGATACTGGGTGTTGCTACAGAGCCCATTTTTGCACTGAGGGGTTTGGTTTTTACATTTTATCCAAATTTATCAAAGAAACACTACAAATACAATAGGGGCCTTGCCCCTTGCTTGGGCTCGGGCCCTAATAACAAATGTCTGTTTTATCAGTGTCCTTGTTTTTACATTTGTAAATATTCTTCATTAAACACATGAAATTCAAACTATAAACTTTAGTTACTTTAAATAGCCTTTGTAAAATTACAGTATTTGCAAGAGTTAGTTATTTCACTTTAACATTAATACCCAAGCTGCTGGAAAAAACATTTGTTTTTTTGATTTGTTTGTATATTTTTAGTTTTTGCAGTGTAGGCTTGTTTTGCTCCAGCTACAGTGCAGGTTTTACTATTATTTGACATCTAAAACCACTTCTCCGTCAGCACTACAACCAATGCAAGCATGTGAGAAGTATACAGGTAAGAAATTAAAGCAATCGTTACAAATTCTGAAACATAAAACGGGTGATGATCATTGACAACTGACTGCTTTATTGACCCTCTGCTTCTTCACAGATGTATGGAGCTCCTTTAGTAAGCACCACAGTCACATATCGGATTATACCTGAAAAATAGCGCAGACATATTTTCCCCTCTTTTTTAAATTCAATCTCAGGTCTCCGAGGGCGACAAAGAAAAATCTGATGATAGCATTATGTGATATTATTGAATTGCATTATGCGTTGTGTTCGTGACCTGCCCATCCTGTCTGCAGGAGGGGGCTGCTGACGCCAGCCGACAGCAGCGGGGTCGGCATGCAGTCACAATAAAAGGGGGATGGAGTCCTCATTTCATCCGAACCAGTGCTGCTCTCACGCAGACAACTTGTGCTGCAGACTTCAGAGCGCATCAGACGGAGAAGAAACTCAGATCTAAGGTAAGGTTGGACATTTTAAAGATGATCCTTTACTTTGGGCTTTTGTGCACCAAAGTTAAAAAATATATCTGATCTGCCTGTGTTCATCTTCAGCATAAATGTTTCCACACAGGTTTTTGTTCATGTTTTCTTTATTCTCTCTCTCTCTCTCAGATGCAGAGGTGCTTTGGGATTTTTTGCGTGTCGCTCATCTTTTGCGCAGCTCTGTCTGAGACCATCGGACTGGTCATAGCGGTAAGCTGTTAAAAATGTAAGCTGTTAAACATTCAACACAACTTTACTGCTGTTGTGTCACTTCCAATCCCGTGACAACGCACGAGTGTAAGTGTCATAGAGAAAAATGTGAAAACAATGTAAAAGTGTCAGACACAATAGAGTAACAGTTTCAAAATAGTGTTCAAAAATAATAATATATAATACTGGAAGGTAAAACTAATGAAATTTACGGTTTATAAAAAAGAACATTTTACAAACTAAAAGAACTCAGTTCAAAAACAAATGACTAGAATTACTAAATTACTAACTCATGATTCATGATTCATCAGCTGTTCAGCTTCCCATATTTACACACACACGCGCACAGGCAGGCAGAGGAGGAAGCTCAGCTGTACAGTGTTGGAGGAAACACACCTCTGTGGATTGGCTTTGATTAACTTATTGTGCTGGTATATGTTCCTTCTAATAAAAAACATGGGCTCCTGATTAGTCTCTTTTTACACCAAAGCTTCCTCTTCTTTATTTTTTTGAAGTTTACTACACTGTAAATAGTCTGCAACTTTACAACAGTTGAATTGCATTAAAAGATGATTTTCCAAAACTAAAATACAATTTGTAGCTTTAATTTTATATTAAAACTTGCAAAACATGTTTACATTTGTAAAAAAAGTGACCAAAAGGTTTTGTTAAAAAAAGTTTTTCAAGGTTATTAAAAAATATATATCTGTCAGCAAACTATTTAAAATTATACAATCAATGCTTCATTTGAATCGTCACTACATTTCCTTTTAAGAAATGTCATTACAGTGTCATCTAACAGTTTCATTTATTGAATAAAAAATATTTGTGATCGTGATGCATTTGAATTCACATTTAAAAAATCTTTTTATGTCAAATTATTGTTTTAATTAGCTATTTATGGTTATCCACAAATACAGATTTGTCATGTTATTTTACATTACACAGGGAAATACAGTATATTTATGTATTTTGTGTATTTAAAAAATGTGAAAAGATTCAAAATATCTGTTAAAGAAAAGAAAAGAGAAGAAAAAGAAAATAGACAGAACACACTAAGCCCAAGGATACGGAGCAGTTTGAAGATTTTTAAGATGTAGTTAGGCTGAGATACTAGACACTGGCTGTCATGTCACAAATATGTTTTTTTAAATAGCAAACTGCTGGTGGATGAATTACATAAATTAATGGAAATCTTGAGGTAAAAGGTTTTTACATTTATTTACTGATGCTTTAAATGTGTCATAAAATGGTATATTTGATTTGAAAGCCACTCAAAGAAAGAACAGACATTCAAACAGTCCACACCTGTGTGTCTTTGTCTACACACCCTGTGTATCCCTGCATCCTGCAGGCAAAGGAGAAGCGAGGCTGGACTCTGAACAGTGCTGGATACCTGTTAGGTCCCCGTAAGTACACACACACACACACACACACACACACACACACACACACACACACACACACACACACACACACACAGAAACTAATCAAAACAAAATAGTC